>JBAMYA010000018.1:16811302-16833573 GCA_037176975.1 Arrhamphus sclerolepis | reverse complement strand
TATATATGTGTATATATATATATATGTGTGTGTGTATATATATGTGTGTGCATGTTTGTGTGTGTGTGTGTGTGTACATGATATGATATATTTAGACTTAAGTGAGCCAGGCAGAGAAATGCTATTTGTTTACTATTGTTTTGGTTTAGATGAGTGCTTTTGAGTTTAATTTCTCATGTAATCTATTCCTGAATTATTATAAAGGTGTTTTTTTGTTTTAGTTTTGCTTTTTAATCTATGGCATGGACATATACAGGCTTAAAAACACCTCAACTTTATATATTGTCTTAGGTCCTTGCTGTGTCATGAAGATTGTAGCTGTTTTATATTGTTAAGAGACTGGAAAATAATTAAAGGTGCAAGTAAACCTTCATAAACCAACTGCACACATGTTGCTTATTCTATTTTAGACTGAATAAATTATTAACTTATTCAGAAAAAAAATTGGGAAGTGGAATCACATTTACGCATTTTAGGGCACTTAACATAGATATGAAAATGCATACTTCTCTGTTGTGCTAATTCTAATGTTTTGGTGTACTGAACAAAGTCCACTGAGATCAAGACGTGTGCCACACATTTCTTTAGTTTTGACCATGCTTCATTGGCAGTTTATTCTGTTGATTGATTGATTTTCTAACAATTACCACTAATTAGTTTTCTGGTGAGAGGAAAAAAAACTAATTTAATGCATGGGTGATTCCACTAATTGGGAGAAATGACATTGTCCAAGTTCAGAGTAAATACAAATGATTGACTCCAGCATTGTTATCTGATTGTATACTGTCCCAAGTACACTTCACAAACAAAGGTAATTAGTGTCTGCTGTCTTTACCGGGGCAGCCAGCAAAGCAAGGTCACCATCACTATTTTGACACGTACAAATCGAAGACCACCTCAAAACAAATAAGTTTATGCCTGCTTTGCCTTCATCGACATTGAGATGAACTGTCTGACCCAAACAAGTGTGCAAGTATCCACACCAATGCTTTCGTAATGAGGTTTATGTCTTTGCCATTGATTCTTTATCTAATCAATTACTATGACCTTGTTTGGTCAAACAAATTTACTAATGAATGTAATTAAAGTTGGAGATTGGATTGCCTAATTGAATATGCAATCTGTTTGAGCTGGATTTGGTCTTATGGTGGAAAAAATTTGGCTCCACTAAATTTAAACTCAGAAATTTTATTTTAGCCTTTCCTTCACAGAGAATCAAATCACACCCTGACTTTTGGCTTCATCTTTATTTAATTGAAGATATTTGTTATAATCTCTGTGTTGCCAGGTGCCACAGCATATTTTATGTGAGCTGGGAATTATACAGCAAATATAGAGTGCACATTTAAATAGGAGGCATCGCTATCAGATCCCTTCACTCTGTATATTTGCCAAATACATCAATAATATAATGGGGCGTTTTATTTTCAGATTTTCCTCTCTGAAAGATTTATATACAGTGGTTTCAGCAGAAATTTCCAGGCTCTCACCTGCAGCTAGTGCCAGAATTCAAATTTAAGATGAAATATGTTCCTTTCCGTAAGTCCATTTCTTCAGAGAATTTTAGCCTCACTTATTCAGATCTACAATTCAGTTTAAATGACAGTTAAAAATTACAATTGGCAGTCTCTGGTGAGACCTGTCTCGACAGCAAATAGATAAAAAAAAGTGAAAACAGATGACTCCACATCCAAATAATATATAATAACTATGTTAGTTCGAATAAAGAAAGCCAAATCTGGATTCAAATATAATATTCATTTTAGAAATATGAACTAAGGAGTAAAGCTTAAAAAAAACATCAGCTAAAACCTTCATATAGCAATAGTCTTTCCTTATCCCTGAGGCTATGGCCTGGCTAAAACCTCTGTGCAGCAATTATTTGCTGTAATGACTGCAGTTCAAATAAGCCTGGAGATTTTATTAAACCAAATGAGAGAATCATCGGTGTATTATCACCTTGTGATTGACAGTGACAAGTGTTGGGCAGGCTCGGATGTGAGCATGATGAAGAAGCTCTCGGCAAAGCTCTCGATAATGTTACCCCTGATAAAGCTGTCTGGAAAACCTCAGCCAACATACGGAAAGGGAAAGCTCTTCGCATATTAATTCCAATTGTCAGATCCCTCCAGTGGAGGAAGAGGAGGAGGCAGGGAGGACTAAGTCTGGCAGAGAGCGGCGGCTGTCCCTCCATTCACTGACTTGGATTTTACACAACTAATGAAAAAGAAATCCATTCTGCTGATCATATGCATAGATTTTGCTCTATAATAATGATGAAATAGAAATATTCATAATAAAAAATAAAGGTCACTCGCTCCTGCAGTTAAGCTTCCTAAGCTGCAACCTTTGAGAGAGCTGTTGTCAGGTTCCAGTGCTAGAACAAGAAAAAGGGAGAGCCATCGAGTTTTAACCTCACAGAGGTCAAGTGGTGGGACTCTGCAACCACTGTACTGTAGCCGCTTGATCACATATTTATCTGTCTTCAAAAGAAGTGTGCAGATATTGATTCAGAGGTGGATCTAACAATCTCCTCAGCGTCCGATGGAGACGGTCAAAGGTTGGTTGCAAACTTGAGATTTACATAGTCCTCCCCTGTATGCGCCATCACAGCTGTATGTGTTGCTGAGGGATTTGTCGAATCTAGTTAATAAAATACTGGGGAAATATTAACATCTTCCTCTCCTCTCATCAGCGCTTCTCCATATGTAGGTCACCTGGGCTTCTCCAGGTATATGAGCAATGGAGTACAGAGATGGGGAGAGCCATGTCTCACGTCTGAAGGACGTCCACAGCATTAGTATGGCCTGCTGCAACTTCCACGCTGAGCCCCGTTGTCATATGGATCATATATTGGCATTTATTAGTGGCATGCACTAAGTACAGGCCATGTTATTGAATTTGAATACCAGCTTCAAGCCACATTCCCAGGTCCCCGGAAATGTATTATATTAAGATGAAGCAATCTCATTTAATAACACCCAAACTAATAAAAGGAGAGCAGATTGGAAATTAAATTTATGAGCATTGCTTGGCAGTGATTCAAAAAAAGCTCAGCTTGGTCTGTCATATGTAGAAATTCTCTAGCTATAAGCCCAGGTGCTAGAGAAATTTCTGACTTTGTTCTCATATGTTGAAGAAGCAGCAGAAATGTTCATCTCTGTCAAAAAGAAGAAAGACATGCTGTTGGCCAGCTCCACCACAATGATCAAGAGTAATTTGACTGGGATCTTAACATACATTTGAAGATGACAGTAAGCACACTAAATGCAGGAGTGATTACAGTTATTTGTAGTTCAGTGTTTCTGCTGTATTGTATTTGTTAGCTTAGACTTTGTTTCACATTTAATCAAGTTACAACACTGTGTCGAGGATGATTTCAATTTGACCATTGATAAGCTGAAGGTCTACACACATTTTCAGTCCTTGGCAAAATATAAAAAAAAATGTACAAAGCCATCAATTTTGAAAGCTTTTTGCTCATTTTTTATTCTGGAAAAAAAAAAAGAAAAAGTGAAATATTGTCTTCTGCAGTGCTACTCATCCAGCAGCAGTCATATCAGCCTGTGCCAGAGCTTAGCAGCTCAAATTAAGGAAATGTCACTTGTTCACTTTACAGACTTTGCTTCACAAGCTGTAATTTTTTTTTTTTTTTTTACTTCTGGTGTCATTGATGAACAGCATTGTGTTGGTCAGTGTTTCTGCCTCGCATGTGCATGGGTGTTTATGTCTTTTTGCCAAGACATCCAACAGGCCCGGTCCATCTGTGTGGAAATGTTGACTCCCGGTGGAGCTGTGACTGTCACTCACTGCCCAGTCTGCCTCATGCCAGCCATTGATCGTTGCATATATCTTGCTTTGAACTTCCCAAAACCTTCATCAACAGATGCGGCTGCAGAATTGATTAGCGGCAAGTCAATGACCAAATCTCTTTGGAAACATTTTTATTTATGTGTGTGTTTACGTGGATAGCTTAGAGGGCCATTAGCGGGATTACCTTTGAGGCTTGGCTGAACAACAGATGTTCAAGGATGACTCAATCAATTTGACTTACAAGAGGCTGCAGTTACCGGAAACAAGTGATAAGTCTGTGAGAAGGGAAAAAAGGGTTAAACAAAATTGGTTTAGTGATCATATGCAGGTACGACAGAACAGAGAACTACTTACATCAGATCCATCAGTCTTGACAGTTTTGTTAAAACACAGATAAAATGCTTTCAAAGTTGATCAAAACATTAAATGATGTTTTTTTTATACAGAGGAAGCAACAAAAACATTTAATACCTAACTTCTACGACTTTTAGTTTTTATTTCAACACCTACATATGCTATATGTACATCCGGGTACACGTATTTATTTAAAAATAAACTCATTTTGAAGAACTGCTTAATTCACAATTAATTCTATATGAATTCTGGAAATCTTAGCTGAGTTATTTGCAAAGCATTCTTTTTTTTTTTTTCATTTAATATAGCAAAAAATATCTAGAGCAAAACACATTCAGCAAAAATAAATTTCAGTCCAAACAGAACTGCACTTGTATAAGTAAAATATTTAATTTTGGTGGAGATGGTTGCCCTTCAATTATACAAGCATCTCCATTGAATTCACATTAATGTGTGATATGGATATTTTTCATTATATTTAAATAGTCTCAATTCAGCACAAATTGATCCATTCTAAGCGAAGATCATGTTCTTTCATTCTTTTCAATTTTCCCTTTTCCTCTCATGAATCAAATGGTGAATAAATGTGTTGCAGAGACCCGCGATCTGCCTTTAAAGCCCACGCTTATGGTTCCTTATCTGCAAACCTATTAAAATTAAGTCAGAACACAAAATGGTATTTAAAAAGTTTAAGTGAAACAATTTGCATTGGGAATGTGTGAAAATGCTAATGCATTCTTTCACTAAGCCTCACAATCACAGTCATCCATTTTCAGCTCTGATTGTTTTCCACATGGATGCCCTCATTCATTATTGCAAAATTATAAACATAAAGAATATCTCTGTATTAATATTTCTGCTTTTTGTAAAAGCTCAATCAACCATAATGTCCTAATTTTTTCTCTGTGAACCTCATTTTTTATTATCTCGCTACTCAAGGAATGGATGTCCCAAAAGGGATTTATTTCATTTATCAGGATTATTGAATTAAATTAAACGAGACACTTCCCGCAAGCTGAACGGAGGTACCTTATCCACTTAAAAGGAAGGCCTGCTCCTCACTGCTATTTAGGCAAACACATTAGGCAGCAAATGCCTTTTGTTGGCTGAGCCTAGGTTACTGCATAATTCATTTGTTCATTAAGGAAAAACAGTGAAAGTGCTTGAGGTAAGTGGAAAAGGTCATGTATGGAATGGATCTTTAATTAAGGTACTTTACAACCTCAGTTACACAACTGATGACATATGCATCACGTTTGTTCACAAGCAGAATGAGCAGGCAAGACAATAAGCACAGGAAAAAAATGATGGAAAAAGAAGCAGAAAATTGTCCAACACAATTATAATTAAAAATATCAAAAAATATTAAATCATTTATATGTCTGTAATGCAGATTTACCTTTTTGCTTAATTTACTTCTCATATGCGTAAATGGTAAATGAGCGTCAAGAAGACCAGAGGACGTCAGAAAACACAAGCCTTCAAAAATGTCCAAGTTATGTTGCTATACTTTCATGCAACAGCAGATGGCAGACTATTTCCACTGATGGACAATCTTCCAGTACAAACACATGCAGAACTTCTGGACCCTGCTTATGTGATGTTGGCTTCCAAGACCTCACTGCTCTTGCCTGTGAAATGCATTCCCATTAAAAAGGCATTTTTAAAGCCAACACCAGTGCTATAACAATCATCTCCCAAAGCCAAGACTTCACACACACCCAGGAGTGCGGCACTGCTGCACTGGCAGACATGTGGCGGCTGCCACAAACAAAGGCCTTGCTCTCTCCTCCCCATTCCTCTTCCCTTAGTCTCCACATGGTTACAGGCCGGCCTGCCATGGCCAATTACACCCACAGCCCAGTGTGTGAGGTCTCCCAGAGACCCCAATCACCACTAACAAGATCAAGGCTAACTCTCTACACATCATACAGATTACAAACACACATACACCTGCATGTGTGAGTGTGTTTGTGTGTGTGTGTGCAAACCGCCTGTCCCCTCTCTTCACCCAGCCTCTCCCCCCTCTGTCTCTATCTGGCGCACTCTGAAATTATAACACATTTTGAGAGGCTGTGGAAAATACTAGGCTTTTTTTTTCTTAAGGAGAGCAACAATGACAGGGTGACAATCACACTGTCACGTGGCTGTCTCGTCTCACTTGATGTCAGGGTTCAACATTACTTTGGTGATGCGCATAACAAATACATTTAGTTGATTTATTTTATTTTATTTTGGAGCTCAATTTTAGGCATGCATACCTCAGAGAAAGTAGTCAAACTTAGGTTATTTTCACATCAGTTGTACTGTCAAGCTTTTTCAAATAGGGCCGGTATCTGATCTTGTCACTGTTGATTACGAGGGCATGCATTTCACCCTTCTTATCAGACCTGACAGATGTGGACAGGTTGGACAGTTGACAGAGAGAGAAATTCTACCTCTATACCCTGATACAGCCATCAATACCTATGAGGCCGTGTGTCATGCAGCCAGCATCCTGAACAGTGTTTCACATACCTCCTGTGATAGGAGAGCTCAGTGAAAGCCAGTGCTTCATGTCCTCACACCAAGCTCTGATGTGGCAGCTTGCTAAATAATTTGTGTTTCTTTACCAGGGTCATTGGATAGAGAATCTGGTCTTTGAATAATTAATTGAGACACAATCTAAGCAGCCGACTTCTGTTTCCTTGTTTCAGGCAGATTGTGTGCCACCGGTCCCTGCTCTCATGCTGACTTGCGTCTAATTCACTTGGATTGAAACCTCTATCATAATAACGCTATAAGCAGACTGGTGTTGAGTGGATCTTGTCCTGAGCGTGACCTACTTGGTCTCAAAAAAGACATCCGCACACAGCCACAGAATCTATTTTCATTTCATGGATAAAAATAAAACAACAGCCTATTACCACCAAAGCTTTGTTTAGCTACATAATTGCTTTTTTATTATTCAGCACACAATTGATACCCACAGTGTAGGTTGAAAGAGGCACAATTGTTTGAATAAGACTGGATATGAGATCTTTTATTGATACAGCTGTGTCTCAGATCTGATTCTTACAAATGCCTGATTGTCTGTCTGTCTATGAATAGTAATAGCACCACTCAGGGAGCTAGATGGTTTCAGAGTAGCTGTGTGGCTGGAGAAACAGGTCTGTTTGTGGAAGAGCTCTTCTTCAGAGGAATAAACTGGCAGCAAAACTGAGGCACATTAATTATACGTAGACCAACTGAAGGCAAACATTTGCAAAGATGAGGAGGACTGAGAGAAAACATTTTGATTAAATTAAACCTAAAGAATCTCCATACCTCCTAGGTAAGGAGCCCAGAACTGTTTTTGTAGCAGGCTTTGAATATGTTTATATTTTCTGCTGTGAAGTTGGATATTTTAACATGGGGGTCAATGAAGATTGACTCGCTTTAGTGGTCATTCGAGGAACTGCAGGTTTTGCGACTTCCATATTGGTGACAGCCAAGAGAGATAGAAGAGCAGCATCAGACTGTGATGAAAGAATATATAACAAACAAAAAAACAATTAAGACTGCAGACCCACATTTTTGACACCTCCAAATAATAGTCTACTACTGCTGGACTTTAACATCACTGGATAAGACATAAAAGACTTCCAGACTCTTAAATTGTGATTGTGATCAGACAGCCATAAGCAGAACATGTTAGATTCTTCTTGCCTCTACTTTCCTCTCCACTGAGTTGTGCTCTTAGTTTTGGATAGTTTTTTATTGTACTGGTTCCTCTCTCGTTATTAGTTCCTTCAATCTTCTTCTTCCACGTAAGTGACGTTTTTCAGATTCAAGGAAGGGATATACAGCCAGGGCATTGATGGCTAATTCTACTTGTGATAAACATCATATCATACTTACAAAGTCAAAAACAAAGTGGTATCATATCATCTTAAATGTCTGTTCAAAAGCAATGCTGTCTGCCCAAGCACTGTGAGAGTGTTGTTATTTTCATCCTCTAGGTGGCAGCACCAGTTGTGACGCTTTGCATTTGGAGTTTTTTTTATACATGGTCACTTCTGGAAAAGAAAGCAACAAGCCAAAAGAAGGGATACAGTTAATTCACTTTATCAATTCATTTCCTACCCTGAGATACTTGAACTCCTCCACTTGGGGCAGGACCTCATCCCCGACCCGGAGAGGACACTTTTCTGGCAGAGGACCATGGTCTCAGTCACACCGTGGTGAAGAGGGAGCTGAGTCAGAAGGCAAAGCTCTCAATTTACTGGTTGATCTACGTTCCTACCCTCATCAATGTCAAGTGGCAACAAATGAGTTTCCTCTGCAGGGTGGCTGGTCTCTCCATTAGAGAGAGGGTGAGAAGTTTGACCATCCGGAAGGTGCTCAGAGTAGAACCGGTGCTGAGAGGAGCTAGATAAGATGGCTTGGGCATTTGGTCAGGATGTCTCCTGGACGCCCTCCCTGGTGGGGTGTTCTGGGCACATTCCCCCCAGAAGGGGACCTGGGGAAGACCCAGGACACGCGCTAGAGGGACTACGCCTCTTGGCTGGCCTGGGAACGTTTTGGGAATCCCCCCTATTGAGCTGGGAGAAGTGGCTGGGGATAGGGGGGTCTGGGCTTCCCTGCTTAGACTGCTGCCCCCGCAACCCGACCCCGGATAAGCAGAAGAAGATGGTATGGTATGGTATGGTATGGTATGGTATGGTATTTACTACCCTCAAACAACCATGGTGTACTACTGCGATAGGGGATACACATAGATCCAAAGCAAAAAAGCTACACATCCATCCTTTCATGGCTGACATGAGTAAAGTGGCTAAAAGAGAAGATGGAAGGCAGTAATTTGGCATCAGGGAAAGGAATATACAGGGAAGAATGTGCTGAACCCATACACTGTAAATAACTATTGACAAACTATCCGGTCATGTGACCCATAGATTTGTACAGAGTCTTTGAAGGCCATTTTTCTTCTGAATAGCACAGTGCCATGTTGCAAAGAGGTTTTTGGTCCAATCACAATAAGGCATCCACTGACTTTCTATTATGACATCATTCCAACATGATTCCATATCATTGCTCGTCTCACCCATTTTTGTGTAAGCAATATGTGAGAATATCATTCCTCACATGCAACAAACACAAATGTAGCCAGTCTGGAGCTGCGATTGTAAGTGATGCTTCCAGATGAATGCAGAGTTATTGCTTAATAAAAGTAGCGCATTTCCTCAAAATGTTGTGATGTAAAATGAGCTTATAACTCAAATGCTCATATATTATACCTCAGAGTTTATTTAAAGTGGTTCAAAACAGGTTTTTCAATTTTGAGATTTGTAGCACCCCCTATGGGTGGGGGAGGGGAAGTCTACACATATATGTATTTAAAAGCCAGTAAATAGAAACATGACGGAAGGAACTTTTTTTTTAATTTAAAAAAAAAAAGGCATTTTATAACTTCATTTTTTAAGACATGGATGCACTCCATGAGCATATAATCAGCAAGGAAAACACACTTCATCAGCGCTACCTCCTTCAAAGACTTGACCAGGCTCGCTCTGGCCATCGTCATCAACACTGTAAATAGCAAAAAATATCATTAACTGAAAGGGAAGAAACAAAAACCAAGTACAACCAAGCAATGTACTGATCTCAGTGTTCCTCAAATCACTCGTATCATATACACGATCTTGAGCAAAAACTGAGGGTATGCATACTAAAACTGGATAAGAAAGAAAATACAAATTAAACTCACATCCCGAGTGACACTCATCAGTTCTTGAAAACATTATTAAAACTGCCAAATTAATTTCATAATAGTTCAACAGAGAAATGTGTCCCAGTGTCATGTATAAATTAAACCCATCTGCTCTAACAGATTCTCTGGACAGATAAGTCTTTATCTTTGAATCATGGAAAGAAACATTACCGTAACATACAAAACCATGTAAGGCTGATTAATAATTTCCAAACCAACTCCTGAAAACTTTCGTACTTTAAGAAATCATAAAAACATCAAATAGATAATCAATTATGTTTGTAGGCAAACGTACTTGTCTAACAACAAAAAGCAGAGATCCCCATCCCGCTTGCATCATCCTGTCTTCTCTTTCTTCTTTTAGCTCTCGCCACTGAGTGAAAGTCTACCTGAGATTTACTCCTACTCTTGCTCGGTCACTCTTGTTTTTACCTCCGCGCTTTCACTCTCATTACTTTTAACTGAAGAAGCTACATTAGCTTCAACTTACTGTTGATATGTGACGTGGTGCCTTAAAGTGATGACTGCAAGCCGTGATGGGTCTGAGAACTAAATAGTAATTCTCAAAAACAATCAGATGGTCCATTATAAGACAACTGACATTGATATTTTATGATGGCAACGTTATTTTATTCTGATTGAAGTACAACATTTGCCTAAATGCACTCAGCTTTATTCACTTTTTGCTGGACGGAAGATTGGATCTTTACTCTCATCAAATTTTCTCCAACAACGAAGCTAATTGCGTTAATTTTCAAAAATGCTAAACTACTGCTCAAACTATGACTGTAATTGTTTGCCATATAGTGAATTTCCAATTCTTTAAACCATTCGCTGTATTTAGAGAACAATTTTCCCATGGATAAATACTTTATCTAAAAACAACATACCAATTAGAACACAACTTTATTTAAAAATCCCTAATTTACTCCTAGTGCTTAAGCATTAAGCATGAGTGACCCCGCTGGGAATCACACTTCTAAATCTGGCCGTTTAACTGGCCTGCAAATGATATCATCTTTGGGAAATCAGACACCAGTAGTCAGGCCTATGTCAACGAGGCTTAGCGTCATTATTCTGGTCCCAAGAACCAAGACTCTGATTCTTGTGCATGCATTCCTCAAATACTTTCCCATCACTGAAAATCCGAGTCGAATTTAGCTGCCCTTGTGCTCATCACTGATAGCCTTCTACATTTATTAAAATCCTCACAATGACTTTTTCTTATATTTTGTCTTTCTTCATTTGTTTTGAGGAGATTTGGTATATGACCAGGGCTGTTAGCGCTGGATGATTTCCCAGTATGGTTGTCACTGCCTGTGTCCTTTCAGAGCAGGCGTGAGAGATAGGGCTATAAGTCTGGTGTGTACAGTAAAGAGGACAGAAAGAGACAGAGCTCTTAAAAAAAAACACACCAAGACAGGAAGAATGACACTTAGCCCTTAATCATCTCTGTGTCTGCAGGGATCCCCTGTACTTTTGTGTCTATTGCAGATAATGGTCTTTCCTTTCTTGACAGCATGTCTTTGCCAAACTCGAGCTCTGTTTAAGTGTATCAGGGTAACAAAGTGCTGCTAGATTCAGCGGTGTCACAGCTCATCATGTAGTGGCATTGCTGACAGCTGTGGTGTTAAGTCAGTGAGGCTGTTGAATGAAGTTAGAATAGATTGTAGTGCAGTAGACCCAACTTCCATAACAATGCCCTCCCCTGGGACCGTGTTGCAATATGCAATCCAATAACACCAGCTGGAACCACTGGACAGCTGGAAGGAGAAGTAATGGAAATCTGGGAGAGCAAACCAAAATGCTGCCTCAGTTATTGGAGCACATGGATGCTTGTGTTTAAGGAGAAAAACCAGAGGCAAAAAGAGTACAAGAATGACAATGATGTTTGTGGGTTAGAACTCTCACGCGCTACAGTGGCTGGCAGGCTGTCTAAATGTACTGGCTTCTTCCGATGGAAAAAAAAAAACAACAAAAAAGATGAAGAAAAGTGTCACCCATCACATATAACCGCACCATCTTGAAACCGTCCAGGCCAGACTTATTCTATAAGCCTGTCAAAGGACACACATCCTTGCCAGGTCCTCTGCTGGGTTCAAGGGACTTCCTGTTTGTTAAAATAGTACAGACAAATTGTATAATGACAAATGGTGGACCAAACATTGTGGGAACAGGCTGTCTCTTGACCTCAAACCCAGTTACGACTAATTTTGCCTCAACTCCGAAACAAGCAGAACAACATGACAATGGGCAGATACATTCTTTTTTTTCACTTAAAAAAATAAATAAATAAAAAAGTGTCTTGAGGCTTGGCTGGATGTAAAAAGAATTATATTTGTTGCCATCAACTTTCTGTTTGGCAGTGAACTTTTTTAAGATTGATCATACTCAATGTGAGCGAGTTTGCACATTTTCTTTGACACTTTTGCTTGATCTAATCTGGGTTTGTTTGGTGCTATATGTTTGAGAGAGCTCTCCAATAAGAACATTCTTGTGTTTTGTTTTGCTTTTTCAAAGTTAAGATGTAATAAAATGTTAGCGGCTGATAGTCTCAGTCATCAGCTACATCTGTCCAGATGTAGCTTATCATATTACACAGTCTGGCTTGTGTACCGCGGTCCTGATATCTTGAAATTTAGTATGTGTCCATGGCATTGCCTTTCACCTACTTTAGTAATGAAATATATACTGCGCTCATACATTTACCATGATCTCAGTCCAAAAACACTTTATATAATTATGTTTGAAGAAAAACAAAAAGAAAAAAGGCTGGGCTGCTGTATGAAAAATAAATGTAGAAACTGATTTATTCTTTTTTTGGAGAAATCCTCTGAAGTTAATGTCAGCAACACATTTGAAGGGTTGGGGCAGAGCCATGTTTCCCAGTGTGTGACATCACCTCTTCTAAAAATGCTCCATTTGGGAACTGGGAAGAACAGTTGTAGTTTTGAAACAAAAATGTTTTCCAATTCTTGCCTTGAATGCAAATCATATAAAACCTTCAAGGCTGAAATGGCTTGCAAAACATTGCATTCTGTTTTTAATCTATATTTTGCAAATTGCCCCGACCTTTTTTGGAAACACGGTTGTACTGTATATTTCAGATAGCGAGGACTGTTTGTCTCAAAATTGGAAAAAATCTGCAGGTTCCAAACCTAAATTTTCCTTAAGCTTTTGCTCCACCTCTGACCACTACAACGCTGTGCATGATGTCAAAGCTGGCTCGTGATCTATGGGTCAGCCATTGTCTACAGGTAATGGCTCAGTTGTAAATGGCAAAAGTAGCGCAGTTATTTATCTGAGACGTGAAACAAAACCAGGCTTTAATATTCAGAAATCAACTAAAAGTTGTCACCAATTATTTTGTCTTAAAGAACAAGGGCTAAGGTTTTTCTTCCCCAGTTGAAAGTGCTCTTCTACAGATATGGCTAATTTTTGGAGACCTAGATACCATATGAGGCCTCATCTTCATCAATCAGACAGTAGAGTCTAATGTCGGTGCTGACTTTGTGCTTATATTTGCTGCTCAACTGCTTTCCTGAGCTGTAATGAATGCTGCGATTATCTGTTTCATCCCGCTACCATTAGCAGGCCATGAACAGTGTCTAATACCAGCCTGGGCATCATTTTCCAGGTCTCTGATCGCACCAAGCAGTGGGCACCTAATTCGCTCAGTGAAATGGGGCTCTCGTTTACTGGGGCAGAGATTTAATATATCACGGAAAATTAGGTTGATTTTTAATAAATTAACAATCCTTCTCAATAGTCCACATATGCTTATGGTGGAGGAAGGGCTTTTGTACTGGTGGGAGGGGCAATGGTTTTAACATGTGTACTAAAGGATGGGGACTTCTTCCAAGGGAGGAGCTGGGTGGGCTGTGGACTGCCCCCTTTAAAATAAGGAATGTCAGACCTTTGTAGTTGCTCAGTGACTTTGGAGTCCTCGTAAACAGGAGAACTGACACTGGATTTTTCTTCCCACTGGACTGCATTGACCTCCGCATCTATATGGTCTATATTTATAGCTTACTGGACCTCCCAAAAAGCCACCGGTCCTTGCACTGGAAAACAAACACTTGTCACACAATGCCTGAGTAAATGAAATACGGGTTAGTAAATTTTCACCATGTAGCACAGGGTGTATTTTACTTTTATGGCAACATATTTTGCTCATGATGGAGGGTGAGTGCGAGAAGAGTTGAAATGCCTCCATAAATCATTCCTTGCGTTGTACCTCAAAAATAGTGCTCACATGATAGATGCTAGTTTACTGGAAGCATTTTCACTCTGAACAATGCATCTATGTTTGTGCGTGTGTGTGTGTGCGTGTGTGTGTGACAAATCTGGAAGCATTTTATGGTCAGCCACAAAGACTTCTGTGATTGGACAAGCTATGTCACTCCTGGTCTTAAAAGGCTTTGCATAACAGCAAGGGCATCCGCGAGTCATCCTGACATTTGTGGGATGCAAAATTCCACAGGATACACCACACAGTTCAGTTCTTTCCAGACATCATCTATCTGCAGCCTCTCGCTGACTTGTGATTCACCTCGGTAAATTGTGATTGTGGTCCATAATAAATACCTCTGGAACTGTGGAGCTTCACACTTACTAATCTTGAAACTGATTTGTCATTTTTCGAGGAAGATACTCCTGATTCAGTCACCATCGAGCGGGGGTTGATCTTTTTGTGAGTCAAGTTTGAATTAAATCCAGCTATCTCCAATGTGAACTGCAAATTTTCCTGTCTGAATAAATTGGACAAAATACAACCTTTTTTGGGAGCGCATTAGTACACAGTAATAAGAATATTAGTTAATTCTCTGAAAGAAATCCATCCATCCATCCATTATCTATACCCGCTATGTCCTGTGCAGGGTCACGGGGGTCTGCTGGAGCATATCCCAGCTCTCAGAAAGAAATTTCGAACGGAAGGAGACAACAACTGTTTCATATTACTGGATACTCACATAGAGATGAGAGCATGGCTGAAAGATTCAGGAGGAACAATGCGGATGTTCCTGCTGATAAAAATCTGGTCCAGTACTGGTCCAGTTTCGTCCACTTTGTCACCAAAGTCCTCAGCACAGCCATGAGGCTGAAGTGAGGTTGACCTGTTGGTCCTCAGACCAATTTGTGATCACGGTCCTCAGTCAGAAAAGAGACCCTCTCTGGTTGAAGAAGAGCAGAAGATTAAAGGAAAAAACTGTGTGAGATGAAGGAAGGGTGATGGGAAGAAAAGAGGGGGAAAAAGAGGGAAAGACAACCAGCTGCAGCATCTGTGGAGGACAAGAAAACACACAACCAGGACCATCAGGAGCCTCTGAAAAAAAGATGAAGACAAAAAAACAAATGAAAGGAAATAAACAGCAACCATCAACAAGCCTATGAAAACTTAAGCACGATCATTGAGAATTATTAGTGACAAAGACAACTGTGGAGTGAGCATGCACGTGAGTTTGCATGTAGGCATGTGTGGGTATGTGTGTGCAACATGTACACTTTGCCTGAATTGTGCTAAAAGTGGAGGAAAGGGGCCACAATCACAACACACAAAAGCAGACAGGAGGAAAGGCCAGAGATGCAGCAACTGCCCTGATGCCTAAGGTGAAGCGCCCCAGAGCCAAAGGCGTGCCCAACCGTGAGAGCACCCCCTCCCCTCCAAAAAAATAGGAGTCACAAAGGCAAGCCTGACTAAAAAGCACACCCATGCCCACCTGTGGACACACATACAAAAACACAAACACAATAGTACAAAAACATACACTCACATAGATACAAGGACATGGAAGTGGACATTAAAATAAGGGCGGGGGAAATGCAGGGGAGCCCTCACCACTGCTTGTGGGCAGCGTTGCTCCCCTGCATGACCCCCAAGTATACTCAAGTATACTTTATAATTATATTCGAAGTCCAGATGTGAAAGTCCAAGACCTTTCACTCTCTTTTTCAGCACCTGACCAACTCATAAATGATATTTGTTGCAAAAATATAACTGAATTTCCTTTCTAAAGGTATTAAATACACTTGAAACCAGAGGTTTTCATACACAGTATGAAAAAGATTTATTTTACAAAAACTACTGTAAAATCCAGAATCAATGTGTTAAAAAGCAAAACATACCCCACGATTCAAAAGTGTGATATTTGGTTGAACCAAGAAACTAGGAGCAAAAACCACAAACAAGTGACTGAATCTCGGTGCCAGGCTGACAGCAGAGACAGTTTTGGGAGTCGCCTGTGGTGCTGGGCTGGCAGCTGCCCTTGTCCTGGATGAACTGAGGGAATGGGAACCACCAAGACCAGGGCTGAAGCAGGGAGCGGGAACAGGAGCAGGAACCGATGAGATCAGAACAGGAACCAATGAAATCAGGGCAGGAACAGGAGCAGGAATTGATGAAACCAGATCAGGGAGATGAGAAAGTCAAACAGAACAAGACAAGACTGACCTTCAAAACAAAACAGGAAGCCATAACAAAGATGCAAGATAACAAGAGAACCAACACTGAAAAAGAACTAAATCCTGACAAACTGAGGTGCTGTTTTTATCTCATTTTGGTCACCCTACAGTTGTTAAATCAATGGCAGTTCACAAATCTTAGCACTGGGATTTACCATAATAACTGAGGCCTATGGACTCTGAGGGCCATGTCATACAAGCCAGGTTGAAGTCTTTTCTGTAAAATCACAGTGTCTAAGAGGAGGCCTTCCGATCTGGTTTCAAAATCCTGCATAGCACAGAGTTAGCATACCTAGCATTCTCTAATGAAATCCTGGCCAATCACTGTGTTTGATACAGTAGATTTCAATAATTGAGTATCGAGGCTACAGCATCTAATGGGCTCCGTGGTAGTGCTCTTGAATGGCAGTTTTGGGCCCTCTGCTTTTTTCACTTTTTGCTCCCTTCTTAGAAAGCATGGTATCACTTTTTTTTTTTTTTACTCTTATACTGATAACGGTCAGATATACATGCCCCTAAAGACGGAAGATGCTTTTTCAGTGTCTTGTCAATATCACGTCTGAATAACACTAAGGACTGGTTGGCCGTAAGCTTTGTAAACTTGGAAAAAAAAGATCTTTCTTTTTTTCCATTTTAGGCTGCTAGAAAATGTGAAGCTCGTTCTTGCACAGCAGCACTTTGAAACAGGAATACATGCATGTTTTGCAGCCAGGAAGTCTTCCCACGCACATCTTCAGTTGGTTCGAAACGTGACCGCTCATCTTCTGGTTGGATCACGTGAGAGGGTGCACATAACACCCATCCTGGCATCTCCACACAGAAGGCCTATGCATTTTAACGTTCATTTGAAGATTCCTGTACCTGGTTTTAGGTCTTTAAATAGTTTTGTCTCTTCTTGCTTCACTGAGCTGCTTTGTCCCTCAACTCCTGCTGGTGCTTCAGGTCAGCTGACCAACTCATCCTGGATGTATCGAGGTCCATGGGGCAACTCTGTGTGGATGTTGTGCCACACAAACTCTGAAACTCTTTGCCTTTCCACATGATGCAGGCCCCCCTCACTGTTCATTTTTAAAACTCGTCTTAAAATCCATTTTTTTTAATTCCTTGGCATTCAACCCAACACGAGACTCTTCTCTTGCTTTATTGTATTGTATTGTTTCTATTGTGGTTTTATTATTGCAAGTTTTATGTATTGCTTTAACTATTGTTTGAAATTGTTTTGTTTTATGTTCTTTTTTTTTACTATTTATATACAGCACTTTGTTCAGTTATTGTTGAGTCAAAATGCTCCATAAATAAAGTTGAGTTGAGAAATTCATAGTCTTGGAGTGGGCCAGCCAGAGCCCAGACCTCAATCCCGTCATTACCCTATGGAATAATCCAAAAAGAGACATACACAGGAAATCTCCTCACAATTTGAAGGAACTTGATTTTATTATTTAATTCTTTTCAAAGAAGAGTGGGATAAATTTCCAAAGTCTAAATGTCTTTAGTTAAGAGAGACCTGATGCTGTTTTAAAGGTACAAGATGTTCCTACACAGTATTGGGTGTTCAGATTCATACAGTTAAGCTATTGTAGGTTCTCTTTTTTTGAAAATATTCCCAATGAATGAATATTTCTTTTCTCCATGGATTTCTGTTTTTTTTACAATTCTGTTAAAGATGTAACAAGTTTGACATTAATACTGTTTTTTCTGTTATTTTAAAAACCTGCAATTTCATAAGGGCGTATGTACACTTTTACTCTACAGTATATCTGTTGCTGTTCATTCAAGTTTCCATTTACTCAGCTTCAAGTCCTGATAAAAACAAGGCTATGCAGACTATGTGTCCTATCAAATGTTCTGCAATTTTCCTGTGGTTGTACCCAACATATATAGATATTTAGAAAATAAATTACTTATCGCTCTACAGAAAGTGTAACAGTCTCCTTCTCCTTTTAACTGCCGGTTTAAGGAGGCTGAGTAATAAATGTTTACACATTTCGTCTTCCGGATGTTTAGAGGTTTGCTTTAAGCTCTTTGAACAGACATGCAGCATTCTTCATATCATCACATTGCTCCTTCTGCATTTCACAAACCCATTCCAAACAGCTACCCTCACTGCCATCCCCGTTTGAGATAAATATGAAACCAAAAGGAGAAATTTATGCTTGTAGCAAAAAAAAAAAAAAAAAAAAAGCTAATCTCCCTTCTGCCTGTTTCACTCGCCTGTGTTTAATTGATAGAAATTGAACGCATCAAAGAAAACGCACACTGAGATTTAATGGGCATAAAATGGACATTAGCATTTTAAAGAGGTGGATTAACACATTAATCCGGGCAATTTTCATCCAGCACTTCCAATGAGATCATCACAGCGCGCAGGCTCCTAATGGAGCTTAACTGGCTTTCTGCTTTAGCGCTGCTCTCAGGGATAACACCAAAACTTTTAATTTTTAGAAAGGGGGCAACCAAAGGGGCTTAATTTGTGTGACGGCTCTTTCTGATGCGAGCATTTGCTTCCAAGTCCGCATGACACATTACACAAGTTGCAACGGTGCCAGGGGTGTTCTCTGAGTTTGTGCGGGGAGAAGCACTTATGAGGCGAATGTTTTAGATGTAGAAACTGCCCATGCCTAAAAGGCTGTAATCAAAGTAGCTGTTGTTGGATGAACATCATGGAGTTGACTTTTCATCCAAGCTGAACATATGTGGTTTTGCTCAGAGGGTCACGTTGGATTGCTGAGCACAACAACGATACAGACAATAGAACTAAATATATTACTTTGCCACAATATGGTCTTGCTTTACGATCAAAGGATATCCAATACGCTCACCGTCCAGACAGATGCAACTCATTTAGGCTCATTTTCTGTGAATCACATCTACAGATGTGCATTGGTTGGAAACTTCCATGCCCAGCCTCAAAGGTAGAAGATGCTCTGTACTGCTGGGGATTGTTTCTGACATACAACTTGTCAAATCTTGTGGAAGGAAGTGACTTCTGGTCGGTCCCAGAGGAGTGTTAGTTGTGTTTCATGTGTGAGGGACGAGCTCGCAGCCGGTGATGAGTACACACGTCCTGTTTGTATGTGCTCACACACGAAACATGTTCACGCACACATCGTAGCAACACAAGCCATCAAGAGTGACACAAACCCTCAGTGGTGGCGTTTAGACTACACAGAGCTCCCTTCATGCAGTGCGTCCCCTACAATGGTACGCGCTTTCATTTCTGTCCCTGTACGGCTGCTCTCCCCTTTTGTTTTAGTCATTTACACCGCAGTTTATGCACACACAACATGTAAAGGCCGCTGTACCTCCATGCAAAGAGAATGTAATGTAGGTCATCAAACAGAGCCGACTGGGAGGGTGCTGTTGTTTTGGAGCAGCCAGGCAGCCTCTGGAGTAATAGAGGGATGTGAAAGGCGGGGAGTAAATGCAAAAAGCAAAAAAAAACAAAAAAACAAAAAAAAAACACTGGGAAACAAACAAAAGCTTCTTCGACAAACTGTTAAAACATAGAGCGCGTCTGTTTGGGGTGTCACTGGTGTATAGAGTTATGGAAATGCAAAAACAATGTTTTCTTTCACTCCCTTTCCACCTGTCTCATGCTCTCTGGTGAATAGTTTATGCCGCGTACCTTCTACTCACCTCTCCTGTACTTTCCGTCCCATTATCACTCCAACATGAGATTGCACTCAAGACAATGTTGGAATTTTTGATAACATGGATTGTGAAAATGAAACACTGTTCTGAATTAATAACACCGTCTGGAGCTTTCAGAGAGAGGCCCATCCTTTTCCTGCCTCGAGCTGTATTATTAGTAATATTACTCTTTCATTCTCTGCCCGCTGTCCGGTGCCATCTGAGTACTATTACAGAAAGCTCTCAGCTTCCTGGATGGGAATTGAGAATGTGTGTTTCCTCAGACATGTTCTGCCAGGATACTGTGATTTGACTAACCCCTGAATTTGCAACATAAATGCATCTGAAATAACAGGCTACACTGAAGGCATACTTCTCCACTTTTTAAGCTACCTTTGTCTGAAAGCCTCTGACATCTTCATGCTCAGGCACTGGAAGTGTCTGGGAGCCGACTAGTTGCACAATAGTCTCATCCAATGAGGAGGAATCTTCACAGGCAGAAAGAATACTGTAAATTTGAGGTAGTTTTATAAAGATCTTGTTTTTCTGCCATGAAGTCAATTTTTTTTTTACAATAAATACAGTAACTCGGGCAGCCTTCCATTTCTAACACATGTTTACCAGATAAAGAAGAAAAGAGACACCCACCACCTCCTCTGTGAGAGATAAAGTTCACATTCCTGTGGCATCTGCTCTGTCACGGTCAGCCGTTTCTTGCCAGACAATAAAACACACATAAGCTATGTGCTGATCCAAAATGTCAATAGCAACAAAAACTCAAATTGCCCTTCTCCCAAAGTATAAATCTAATGTTGCTCATCATGAGCCAGATTTTCCATTAACTTGAACTCCTTTCTATAGAAATACTAATTAGGTAATTGATGTTCCTCCAATTGGAAAAGTTTCAAACGTAAGAAGATGTCTGCGTGGATGTAACGACTAAAAGAAAGATAAGACATATACATGACCAGGAAAATGTTCACCCAGGAGCAAACTGTGGCCTTTGTTTGTGACTCCATCAAAGATCTGTCATTCTCTCACTGGCTTTGGGATTAATTATACTTACGTTTTCTGCTGCTCTGTCTGATTTGTGTTAGCAGCTTGAAAGACAGCCAAGACACTTGGACAAAAAAAAAGGACAGAAATTCATCGTGCAATGTTGTCTTTCCATTCTCTTCATAAGATGAGAGACTTTCGTTCCTCATGACAAGGATCAGCGCAAACCAGAGAGCTGTTAGGCTGAGAGGAACCCAGTTTCACCTTGAGGCTTCTAAAGAAACATCTGTAATTGAATGTACTGTACATAGATGAGGTGATCAAAGAAGAGAGCTTTAATAAATAAAAGTGCATTTCTATTTACTGCCAAAAAAGGTTAAAAAGGGTGCTGTTTTATCTTTAATGCTGAGATGTGTGTTTTTATTTATTTATTTTTTACTCTTTTTTTAAAAACAAGGATCATAATCAGGATTTCCATTTTCCAAAAAGGAAGCTGGACAGAATTTGATTATGACAGCCAGCTCTGTTCGATGTGTATGTGCGCACATGTATGGATGTGCGTGGAATAGATCCATCCGTTCCTGATGCGGCTCCCAGCAGTCGACAGCTCTGCCAGCCGTTGTCATTTTCTGGCAGCCAGATTACTCTTGGGGTGGCATTTTCACAGTTGTCAAGTGAGGATTTAATGGCCAATTATCCTCAGATAAATATATCTCTGCTGAGGAGAGAGAGACATCGCATGAGTGGGAGACTATCACTTCTAATTGTGGGCTAAAGAAAGAGAAAAACATGTCTGGTCAAAGCCTCCAGAGATGCGCCGACTTCCTATATCCCTACACTGCCACTTCTTCGTCACCCAAGGAGGCAGTTGGGTGTCTGAGAATAAAATTCACTGTACTGAAAAATCCTGTGTTAAGCTTACAGCACAAAGCTCACTGTTGTCGTTAAACAGGGTGTCGCCATCCTCACTTTGACCAGAGCCACGCTGTCGATTGCTTTTTACTTTTCCGCGCTGGTGTTCATGACAGGAAAGGAAATTACTCACTGAAAAGATGGTTTAGGCCAGTACAATGACTGAAATGTGGGAGTGATGGGACAGTGGAAACAAAACACGGAAAAGCCAAACTTAGCAACTTGCTGCAGGGCTATGGAGGTGACTCCAAAAACAAGCAGATGACAAGCAAGGTTGAGGTTTTTCTCCAACATTCCCAGAAAACTTATCACATACAAACTGATGGTGATTGCAGGAATGAAGAGAACATGTGAGAACATATATACATATATA
>JBAMYA010000018.1:16799866-16810978 GCA_037176975.1 Arrhamphus sclerolepis | reverse complement strand
CGATGGACTGGCAACCTGTCCAGGGTGTACCCCTGCCTTTTGCCCTAAGTGAGCTGGGATAGGCTCCAGCAGACCCCTGTGACCCTGCACAGGACAAAGCAGGTATAGATGGATGGATGATCAATATGTAAAAAAAGGTTTGATCAACTTATTTTGTTCACTGCACAACAACACTGTACACTTTGGAGCGGTGACAAGAATATTGGAGGCCCTGCATAACACCAATGGATAGGGCAAAGGCCAAAAGGCAAGTCCCTGCCCTATTTTTAATTTTAGTTCTACGGTCAACTGACAAGCAAACAAAAATTCAAAAATTCCAATTATATTATGAACTTTGGTGTTTTTACATGTATTACCCTGTACTTTGCAAAAAAAAAAAAAAAAAATCAAACTTTACATCACCATCTTTCAGATCATCTTCTCTCCTGGTTCCTGTCGCCTCATTCTCCTTCTCAAAGCTCCTCTCCCTTTGTTTGGGCTGTCAACCAAGAGGGAAACCAACCAAAACCACAGTTTAACTGACCACAGGTGTAAAATGGTTTATAAAGAGAAAAAGAAAAATCTTCAATCTCTATCCATCATATTTTTTCAGCGAGCTGTGATTAATATTCAGTACTTCAATTTATTCTCTATTTATTAAACATACATCAAGGTGCAGCTGCATCAAAATAAGAGACATAACCTAAACTAAAATAATAATAGTAAAAGATCTTGAGCAAGCAGCTGGAGCAGCCGTGCTTCCTGCTCTAGCTGCCTGCATGATGCTCTACAAACCCAGGGAGTTGGCATTTGCCATTCATCGTCATCCACTCTGAGCTTAGCTAGCAGACATGTTGCTACTTACATGTTTCATTGTGCATTAACATCAAACTGAAATGAACGACATTCTGTCACAACACAAGCTGCGTCTGAATCGTCTCTCTCTGCTGCAGCCCTGATGTATGTTTCAAGCTGCACACCATGCATGATTCTGCTGCATGCATGCAAGGATGTGCACGCTGTTTTGCACAATGTTCTGCAAACCCAGAGAGATGAGTGCATTAATCACTATAGCTTGTGTTTACAGTTCTACTGAGCTATTTAGCATTGTTGAGTAAAAAAGAAAAGAAAAGAGAAGAAAGACAAATATATAATTTTAAAACTATCTCATATTGTCTTTGTAATAATGGTGGGCACACCTGGTCCATATAAAGGCATGCATCCCATATCATTAAATCTTCTGTGTAAGTCCAGCTTTGATACAATCATACACAATGACCTGTGGTACACTTTTTATAGTCTTAGCTTGTGAAACCAGGAACCAGACATGCTCATACATAATTATTTTTAGATTGTGAAACGCAGTCCAGTGTTGTTTAAGAAAACTCTCTTTACCAGTCAAACACAGACTGACACAACGCACATCAACGTTATGCAGTTTGATTTATTGAGCAACATTCTTGTTTCTTCTTCTTTCCTGTTGACCATCAAGGAGGATATTTTGATGATATGATGTTAATGTCAACACCAGACATACGCTAACTTGCTGAGTGAATGAAAAGGCACACTTCTGCAAACATAATTGTGTATTTCTATCACGCTGCTAATGTTCGCCGTGACATGCTTACCCCTAAAGTGACACATGAGATCTTCACTCTGACAAACGTGTGATCAGGCTGCTCTTCCTACCAGCAGGTGTGAAGTAACCTGACTGTAGCTGATCAAAATTAAAATGAACACCCCCCTGTCTCCCCCCCATTGCTACATAAAATCAAAATCACTACACGGCCAGGAAGTTGAGCCGTTCCCGGACTCTGTTTCCTCTTCTTTCCTGCCTCCACTCTTTATATTTGTATTATCCTCATTGACACTGTAATGATTGGTGTGATTATGCATGCAGACGGGGCTGTGAACAGTTGTGTTGACACGGTGTTGACAGGCTGGCACGGTCACATCTCTCCCACTGTCTCAGGTGGGAGCTCTGGTTATGCACAGTCTTCATTTAGATTCGATTACCGTGATGCACGCCTTATGGGTGTCACTTCTCTTCCGCTTCACAATTTAGGGAGCTAGAATGGGCAGTAATTGTGCTACCTGGGTGCAGAAGCCCTGGTGGCAAATCAAGCAATGGGGTGCACAGTAGCATATTCACTACCTTCCCCCCAGCTCATTTACTTGCCTCCACTTGTCAAGGTGTGCAAATTAGCTGGCTGGGCCCTTCGAGGAGCCGCACTTCCTTTTCCCGCCCACTCTGTTTGAGCGATGTCTGCAATGTCCAATTACACACCCAGTAGCAGTGATTAGCACACATAATTAGCAGCTCCATCATGAACACCACGCACTTGCTCCTTGAGCTCACATCTGCATGCACGAAGCAACAGACACACAAGCTATACACAACCTCACTCACATCTGCTTCATTACCCACAACGTCGCTCACTACTTATGAGGAGCGCTGTCTGCACTGGGTTTTCATCTTCTTTAAGCTTTCTAGGCACCTTCATGGTGCTAATAAGTGGAGAACTGTATCACATTTAATGTGCATCATCTCCTCTTAAAGGCGAGGTGGGTAGGCACAGAAATCACACTTACAAACACTACGATTATGTGACACATGCCACCGTGACACATATTCCCAAAGTAAAGGAATCTACTGGGAAAAGAGAGATCACAGTTTCTTCTCTAGTCAACAGAGAAAATTCTCATCTTACCAGCTCCAAAGCCTTTGGGTATTGCATATTGCAAATAGCCTACAGCAGTGCACTTATGTGGAACAGAATGGAAAAGCACGCTGGTTTTGGTTGGTTAAGAATGAAATGTCAGATGTGCAGTGTTTACTGTCGTACAGTTGTTGTTATTTCAGTTAGGGGATATTCGTGGCCCGACCAAAGAGGCTGCATTACTCAGGCTCTCGCCACATGTGAGCCGCACATTACACCAAGCTGCGTTGGCCTCTGACCACCCCTGCTCTTAAACTGCAGCGAAAATAAAGAAAGCAGAGAGTTCAAAATGGTGTCTGTTTTGTGTGTAGTCATGGTGGCCTGCCTTTGGATGCTTTCATCATATCTCTCACTGATGCCACAGTGCCCAGAGGGGGTGATGTCACTGCAAGGTCAATGTCAAATATGAAAGGGGGAGTTGTGGTTGCCAAGAACTTGTGGAGAGAGACAGATTTAACCAGAAGTGTTCTGAGATTCGAGGCAAGAAGGCACCATGTGGCAAATTTGCCTCCACGCCTCCACATCAGGCCTGTAAACTGTCAGCCAACTATAGGTCCCAAGGTCTGAGGATGTAGATATTCAACCACATGCTTCCGTTTATGTCTCTGTCACTCTTTGTTTCTTCTCTCTGACTATCTGGAACACAGTCAAATGGACAAAGCGCTATGTGAACAAAGGGAGCGCTGGTATCCTTAGCACGATGCGTACTGCTCGGAGCAGCTGTGGAAATGTCAAACAGGGCTGAGATGAGAGAAGTGTTGTGAGTGGGATGAAACTGCTGACACCTCATTTCCTTTCATTCCCAGTTCTGAAGCTACTTTTGTCGCAGAACGTTTTATATATTCGTAGGCCCTATCTCTCGTCACTTATTGTGCTTTTCACCCGACATCAACCATAGAAACACAACACGTGCTATCACGCGAACGGCTCCTTGTGAGCCATTTGTTCTGCCTTGGAAGTGTGCTCTTTGTTAGAACCCGTACCGTCTGGATCGCTCCAAATTTACTTTTTAGAGAGAGTACAGAGGGAGACGCTGTTATTCAGACCGGCTGAAGGTTTTTCTGTGTGAGTGTGTTGTGATTGCTGTCTCTACTATCACTATTCTTTTCTTCCTGAAACGTAAATCTCATGTTTTAAAGATTCCTTTAATGGGAATCAAAGTCTAAATATTTCAATGCAGCTATTTTATTATTCAGTAGACTCACAGGCATTTCCAGCCATCTGACTGCGAGAAATCCATGTGCCTCACGTCTTAGCAGTGCAGGTACATGGCTTCAGCTGGCAATATTACAAGGATTAGCATGGCATATGAAATATTTAGTGAATTTCTTCTCTCCACCCATCTAAAACCTAATAAATCAAATGACTGCCAAATGTCATTAAAGTGATGGTCTTTGACTGGGTCCCTTTTCATATTCAAATTTGTGATGGAAGAAATGAAAGAGCAGAAAGGTTACTTGGTTTAGCTGACAACCCCCAGTGCCCTGACGCTGGTGGGTGAAGACTCGGAGAAGGGCAGATGGAAGGAGGAAGAAGGAGTAACGAAGCGCTGTGACAGAGACGGTATTGTCTGATCTAGCAGCCGGGCGTCCTTGTGGCATTGGTCTCCTGTTGGCGCAGGCAGGGCGTTTGGCCTGCTGTTCTGATTCGTCTTCATTGGGTTGTTTTTTTTGTTTGTTTTTTTTTTCTTCCCCCTCCACTTTCCTTTTCACTTTTTGGCCAAGATGTCACCGCATACTGGATCACAGGCAGGGGCTGGTGGGACAACCAGCTGTCTCTGTCACCAACCGTCACTGGCATTGTCTTCCCTTCCTTACTGCCTGAACAGATGATGGACATTTGAATGGCAGCCACCATTTCAGCCCCCCCCCACTCCAACCTCACATGTTCCCTGGACCCAGCGCACAGAGGAAACATCGATATTCATCCCCTTGCCCACCCACCTCTAGCCTCCTTTTCTGTGTTTTGATTCATTCATATGTAAACTCAGAGATAAAACATATGGTGCTAATTTGCAACAAATCAACAATGACCCAGGCTGACTTTCCACTCAGGATATTCATAGTGGGAGTTACTAGACGCCCAGCACCTGTCAATGTTTGAAGCTTTGCCTTATTCATTACCAAAGGGTACTGGCAAAGAGTGTCAACAAAGGCACAGCAGGCCTGTAATTTGCATTCCTCCTACAAGGTGACATAATGATGTAAATTATCAAAGAGAACTGATTTTGTGTAAGGCGTTGAGGTTGTTGTAATGCCATTGGCGTTGGTCTCTTGAGACCATTTGAAAAGAAAATTATGATAGATACACAAGGAACTGTTTGTTACTTTAACTCCAAAGGGAAATCAGCTTCAAAATTAACGTGAACTCGGTGAATGGCAGCTGTCCCCGTGCTGACACCTCATCAGGACTGACAACACTGATCTAAGAGGAAAGAAAACTTTGATTTCACTTCACTTACATCATTAGAACCACTCATAAGGTCACAGTATTATGAGTCAGATTGAAAAACATCATGAAAAACATTGCAGGATTAAAAGGAAACAGCGTTGACAAAGTTAATATCCATTATACATCAAATTGATAATGTTAATTTTGAATAAGTCAAAGGTGTGAAATATTCATGTGGAGCTGTCCAAAGTTTTTTTTTTTTTAAAGTTCCTTTTCTCTCCTCCTTGTTCTTCTCTTCATGTTGACTTGACTTTCTTCTCCATTAATTATCATGCCCAGGAGGTTTTTTCAGGGAGAGGAGCAGCCATCAGGCTGAATCATCTTGACAAGGCGGCATGGCCCAATTACACCAGTGCTCCGCCGGGCTTTGATGTGGCGGAAAAGAAGAGAGATAGGGGCAAATTGCACAGCCATATTATGGTAATGATCTGATTTAATCCTGCCACTAAACTTTATGTAGCTTGTTTAAAGAAGATGCTAATGCTAATTACAGAGGTGCACAGAGGTACTGGGTGGGATTGGACTGCGCCGAGGGGCTTGTGGCGGCGCTGCTGCTGGTGGGAGTTTCCAGTCTACAAACGCTCATAAATGTTGTAAATGAAAATGAGACAAAGTGGACTTATTTTGGTTTAATTACAGACCCAGCACAGGTGAAAAGGTCAGGTGTGTTGGAGGGCATGTGTTCAAGCTCAAAACCGGTCGGGCAGCCGCTGCTAATTAACACGTCCGAAGACGGAGGTAGAGGAGGTTTGTGAGAACGGCAAGAAGACTGAGACATGAGGAAAGGAAGACATCGGGAGGGGGGGTAGAGAAGGGGTGTTACAAGGAATGCACGATAATATCGGTCTGTAATTAACTTGTCACTTCAATTACAGCCTCACAGATTGGAATTGTCTTGGGTTATGGCGCCGGGCCCTGTCTGTATGGTTAATTAGTCTGACGAGTAGCCACGCCGCTCCTCACAGCTCTCCACGCCGTCACGCCTGCAGCAGCTCGGTTTATTGTTTCTGATGATTGACTTGCATGGAGTGCAGAATGAATCAAACTCAACTACGACTGACTGGCAGTCAGAGCTAAACCGAGTCTTTACTGTCCTCTATTACATTTTAATGCCTATCATAACTTTAGGCCCTTTGCGTTCTTTTCATCCTCAATTATGAACGTCTTATGATTCAGACTGTACTCACGATAATCTCAAGTTGATATTACTCTGGAGCAGATGAGCGGCGGCATCCCTGACGGCTGGTTAAATCTGAAAGTGAGTTCAGATGTGCTGGGTAATCTCGATGTGGATCCACCTGTAGACGCCTTGTAAATGTTAGAGGAGAAAGAAAAGAAGTGGGACAGGAAAAAAAAAAAAAAAGACACTGAAAGTGAAACCAGCAGACTTGAATTGTCACTTTCTCGCTGTCTTTTTCTTGTTTGTCAAACCAAAAGCCATTAATGCCAGTGGAGATATGAAAGTGAATATAAACATCACTCTTACAAATTGCAGACTAGAGAGCAGCCACAGCGCTTCCTTGTAGGAACAGGCTCATCTTTGATACTGTCTGTCATTTTCATAGGGAAAACCGTGTATACATCAATAGGCAGAAAAAAAGTAAACATAATTATCTGTTTGCGTTATGCTTAGAGGGAGATCTAATATTTGTAGCATACTTAGAAAGGTCTTTAAACTTTTTTAAATGCAATTGAGGAGCTATAAATATACAATAGAGAGGTAGTTGCAGTGACTGGTTTGGTTTGTCCTCTGTGTTACCTCTCTTCCAGTGAACACGAGGACATCTCCTGGGATGCTTGAGGCCTCTGTAAAGATTCATCATTTACACAGACAGTTGTGTAGAATATCACAGCTCATCGTGTAACTCTTTGAAATCTCACTGTTAAGCAGAACTTGTAGTCGAGAAGAACTTCTGAAGATGTGTCAGGCATTTTGACACCGGTATCATCTGCTCTGGGCCAAGGTGGTTTGTTGTCTCACAGTCTCAGAGGAAACTTTGACAGTTCTGGTTCCACGAGGTACTACTTGTATTCATTTATGTTGAAAAAATAATGTAGACGTTCAAAGTGGGAGCTGCTAAAATAGTCACAATCAATTGTAGAGCTTTACTTAGCACGGGGGCAAAACTTCCATCAGAGCCTTCTTTATTATACCGCACTCATTCCTAAATATTTTTCAGCTGTCTCAGTAAGTTCTTGCCCCATTATCTCAGAGTGCTACTGCATTTAATAAGCAGTATGGGACAAGGAAACTTCTATTGCTGTCAAGCAGCAGCACAAATCACCGAGGTTTATTTCTACCAGCCGCCAATCAATGCTGAAACCTGAGCTCTGGGCATGTTCAAAGTCATAGTAGGATTCATCCTCTGGGGGCATAAGATGGTATGTGGTTTGATGGTAATTGTCAGCATTTCAGTGTGGACTTGTAAAGTAAACTGTTTTGCAAGCAGTAAAATAGAGAGCAATGTAAGACCTAAAGAAAAAAAAGAATTTTCTTTGGAAGTTATTTGGGAAAATGAGATAGGTAATCTGACAGGATTAAACCTCCCTTTCTTCTCCATTTGTCCTGTTTGTATCATGTCTCTGTTTAGTGTTTCGTGGGTGTGTTGAGGTGCTGGACATTCCCGCACACACCTCTCTATCCTCTCCACATCACTCAGCTGCTTCTGCTCTGTGTTCACGGTTGTCTTTTGTTCATGTCACACCAACAACTGTCACCATCTTTCTTACCTTATTAACTGCCCACCTTTGTTTGTGTTCTGGAGTCCTGTAAACCAAAAATCTAAATCTCACCTATCAATCACTTGTCATAATTTCCAACAGTTGTGCCTCTCGCATTGATCTTTAAATCGACATGAAGAAGAGGCTCCTTGAGACTTGGGATTTTGCAGGCAGGAACACTGAACGGTTTCACCCATGTTTTCTACATCTGTCTTACCCCGACCCCCTCAATGTGCTTGCACATGTGCTACTTACATCAGGCAGACCCTCATCTGATAATGACATCAGGGTCTTTAGCCTCTTCACATTATCCTAAACTGTCTCTATGATCACAAGATCAGTCTTTGTGGGGGTCATAACATCTACTGCGGTAATCTCTCTCTTTATGTCTTTATGTTTAAGTTCTTTATGGCCAAATGACTGATTGCTTAACCTGATTGTATTGTATAGAGAGTCTAAAAACGTTTTGCAGTTACGTTTCAGACCATTCGGTTCAACTAAACCACTAACAAAGAAAATATGTGCACTTCTATTAAACGTCTGAGATCAGCAAATTATGTTCAGCTCTGAATATTTGTGTTGTGTATCTCTTCTTGAGACATGGCCAGGTGCCTGAAATGGCATTATGAGGGTGAGCATTAACAATTAAATCCAAACAGTCATCACACATAGTGATGCACGCCTCCATCCCCCGTCAGTTTGAACTTACAGCCAAATATTTTGGAGATTGATGGACTGCAGCCCCTGTGGAGTTGCTGCTAATAAGAAAAAAAAAAAAGAAGTTACACCCTTGTACAAAAACATTTGGGGTTACGCTGTCCCGGTCACTGAGGAAGTCTTGGCTGAGTGGGGCAGGGGTGGTGGTTGCACAAAGACTTGATGAGGCTTCCTCTCAGCCTTGTTCTCCTACATGTCAGCTTGTGGCCTTCAGAACTCAAGCCCAGAAGGCCCTCTGGGGCTCGTTCCGTCTGACACTGTCATTACTGGACAACATTCAAATGTTGTGGTTTACAAGCCTGAAAACATGAAAGAAATTGTGTTTCTATTTCTCAGTTAAGACAGGCAGAGATTGTGTTTGTGTGCATATGTACTGGAAGTGAAATGATCCATAAAAGAAATGGCTGACCCATCAATCAAATCTGGCAGCAGTAAGTAGGAAAAACATCCTGTGGATTTGTCTCAAATTCAAGAAAGGATTTATGACTCTTTTGTCTCCCATGGCACACTCTCCGGTTCAGGGATTCATTGTTCTTCCCTTTTTATTATTTTTCCCCCCCTAAATCCTTTTTTAAAACATTTTTTATGTCCACTTGAAAGAAAACAGACCCCATCAGTTCATTATCAGAGTGATAATTGTCAGATTGATCTGTTTTTGATATCGTGGCAGCCATCCACATGAAATCAACCTCACCAGGAATGACACCAGCACTGGAGAATGCACACCTCATGAATAAGTTGGCGTGCAAAGCTCTGCTGCAAGAAGACCAAATTCAAATGAGCTTTGTTATCAACCTCTTCCATGGAGACTTGCCAATGGCTGGACTTATAGCATGGCCACTATCCAATAACATAAACCCTTTGATGACTATTAACCAATGCTATTACTCAATCAGGCATGGCTGAGTCCTCTATCATTCTTTTCCATTTTGCATCTTGTTTATAAGTTATTAAAGAGTCGCCTCCCTATTTGTGACTTCAGTTTGTAAGATTATAATTGACAGCTCAGAGTAGCCTTTGACATTTGGGATGTGCTCATAAAAACTACTGAAAAGATTTCGAAAGATTGCAAATCTGCAGGGGAATTGGGTTAAAAGGTAAAATTAGTCAATAATTTTGAGTTACAGCGCTGTTAAGCCTTTGCAAACAACAAAAGGTACTGAACTGATTAAAGTGTTAGCCTCTTTTTATTCTGCCTGGGAGGATCAAACACAGAAGTTCAGCTTGATTCTTCGAGTGCTGCCATAAAAAGTGTCAGTCGCCTCCCAGACATGATGTGAGACTCGTAAAAGATCAATCCCTCTTATTTTCACACTATGCACATGGACCAAATATCCACACAGAAAGAATTAATCCTAAATTCCCCATTTGCATCTGAACTCAGATCTTTTGGGTGAGTGTACAGTTTAAATAAAGTCTATCACACATTGTCTTCTCACAATTTGACTTCATTTCTGTCACAAATGTCAACACACTTGTAACTTCAGAGAATTAAACATGGACAGTGTTTCAAATAATCATCTGAGGTTTCTACGATCAGCTTTGTTTTCAAGCACAGCATGGACAAAAAAAAAAGAAAGAAAGAAAGAAAAAAGATGAAGTTTTCTGGGGAAATGAACAATCGACTGAAGTGTATAAAGAGAAAAAAATACAAGTGAAACACTGTGTCAAAGACTAAAGCATAAGAAAATAGTAAAGATGATTAGATGAACCATTATCAGTCGTTATCAGTCATTGTGCACAGTGTCATTGTGCACTTGTGCATCTATGTACCAGCATTAATGCTGGTACATAGATGCATGAACTTTAAGAAAATACAGCTTGAATATCTGTCAGTGGGCTGATTCCACAAGTAAAATTCTATTGAATATGTTTTCACGAAAGTTTCTACACAGATTCAATGCAAGATTTGTGTTTCGTCAGAGAGAAACGGGTTTGTACCTTTACCATACTAGTGATGGAGCTTAGAGTTAGCAGAGGTTGTACGCTTTAAACAGTATATCCTCTGGCCCGTCTCCTGGATACGCCAGCCAGAGCAGTGACAGAAGCATATATGCCTGTGGCCCACCATCACTGTTGAATATAAGCAAAAAAACGGTGTCAGACAACTGACGCTGACGCATTTTACAACACACCGTCAAATTTAACTACTGGAGATTATTTGGAAAATTGTTCAAAATTCTGCAGAGCCACGATTGAGTACAATGCTAAAGATTTACGATGCTACAGTGTGGTTGAAAGTGACGACTTTGGTGACATGACACTGCATATATTTCAGCCATAGTAAAAGATAACAACCAGACATTCTTTCACTAAGAAATGTGCACCGGTATCAAATAACTAAGATCAGAACTAAAATCCAGTACTTTGCACACTATGTTTCCAGCCTGAGTGGATGCACTTTACATAAATTTAAGAGTTACGAATCCAAAGAAGCCAACAAAACAGTTTTTCATCGACTTTATGTAGAATCTACTGATTTGCAGGCCTCTTCATGTTCTGTATGATGTTGTATGACCTTCCT
>JBAMYA010000018.1:16780333-16799766 GCA_037176975.1 Arrhamphus sclerolepis | reverse complement strand
AAAGTAGTATCTAACTGTTATACCTCAGGGCTCTTAAATGTGTGAAATGTAAAAGATAAACGGATGGAAGGCAAACTGGACCATCCTCTAACAGATTTGATCCCACAAAGCTTTGAAGCAGCAACTTAAGCACTTTAAAAGTTGTTCTATCTTTGACTCTACTGGCCTCAGCCTTTTCAATGTTAAATTTCACGACAGCGATATAAAAAAAAGTCTTATTTGGAAAGGAAGCCAGAAGAAAGTATCTTCTCTCTAAAAAGAGCATGGCAGCACCACTTGGGTCTGCCAAGTTGCATTTGCACAAACCACAAAACGTCTGTAACAATGTCCTCTGGGCAGTTGAGAACAAATGGAAATATTCAGTCATAATGTTTGTTCAGTTTGTCAACAGCCACATAAACCGTCTCAGCAGAAAAACATCTCACACCAACAGCCCAACACGCTGGCGGAAGGGTCTTTGAATTGGCTTTTTTCCCCTTTATTTCAGCCACAGGACCTGGTCACCGTGCAGTCATGGAGTTGGTCATGAACTCCTCTGTTTATCAAAGGATTTTCGAGTCAAATTTGAGGCCATTCCTCTGATACTTTAACTGACCAAAACTGGGTCATGCAACTTGACACACAGTGTGGTAAACATGGATAACGACACTTTGACATTAACCTGACTGAATAAGAAACTTTCAAAAGAAACAGCAACTTCAGGCCAAGTAAGACCATAACTGAAGTACTGCATGCATTAATAACTGTATTTCAATCAGAGCTGCATGATTACAGACGTGAAACCTTTTTCTTTTTTTTTTTTTAGTTAACTCAGAGGTATTGGCAACAACAGGCAAAAAGCCCACAGAGCCACTTTTCTCATCATTGTATGAAACTTTTTTTCTTTTTTTTTCTGCTTAATAAAGAAAGTGAGGGGGATATGAATGGGGGGTGAGAGGGGTGAGGGGGGGGATAAGGGACAAGCGTCTGCTACAAATCTGAAAAAAAACAAAAACAAAACAAAAACAAAACAGAAACAAATAACAAAACAGAAACAGGCAGAGACAAAAACAGCAACCATCCCAGCCCAGGTCTCTAGAACTGAATCAGGACCACTGCAGCTGTCTGTCCCCATCAAAACTGTGAAAGACGTGAAACCTTAATCATTGTCAGAGTTGTCGTGAATTTTTGTGACATCAAATTTGTGAGAATGACAGCAAATGCAAAACAAAAATAAATTGTACCAAAAATGAAAAGCTGAATTTGAAGCTGTGGAGAAATCCTAAACACGCACAACCTTTGTATTATTATAATGCAGACTTAGTGCTGTCATATGAAAATCTACTAAAGACAGGCGTAAAGCTGAGCTAGAAGCAATGATGACTGATATTTAAAGGTAGGGTAAATAATTTCTTTAAAGGCCTAATTTTTGTGAAATAAATAATTATGAGTTACATGTGTTGTTTTTAAGCCGAGGTTGTTTTTACCTAACTTTACAATCTATTAAGAACTAGATTATATTCTACTGCAATCCTGATACGTATTAGAGCCGACCAGAGATCTTTGGACCACTTTACTGTTTGATGGATGTGAGTGGGGTTTTTCAGTGATGCTAAGGGAAAGCCTTCAAGGTAATAATAAAATGATATACTTATTTGGGACTGACTCACTGCAACCTGAGCTTGTTTTACTGCCAGTCCTGGTTGTGAGTGGAGCTAAAAGTGACAGTGGGTAAAGTCAAAGACTGTATAAAGGCACAACATGAGGTCCATAGTGTTTTTGAACCGTGACTCAAGCTGAGCTACTGAAGTGGAGCTCCAAAAGAAAAAGTTTAGAGCTGATAACGGAGCCTTTGGAGTGAAACAGTAGAGCATTCTAATCAAATTTCAGTCTATTTTCAGTTCTTCTTTTATGTATCAGGGCAGCTCATTCGTACAGAAAAGCAGGGAAAAAGACAATCATAAAGTTGTTACAGTTCACAGACTGAGCAGAGTGGCTTTATGAGATGACACCACAAATACCAAATCTGTCAGTTATTGCAAGTGACATTGTCATTATGCACTGACACAGCATCCCTGCTCTAGTGGGGCATAAAAGTGTCCTACTAAACCGGCAACATAAACACGCTGATAAATTACATTTATATGCCATCAAGCTGCGACATTTGCTGACACAAAAAAAATGTTTCTCCAGATCTACTCAGGCAACAGCTCTCATTATCCGGCCGCCGAGTGAGCGGCGCTGGGTTGTTAATGAAAAATACACAGACAGTGACCTTTGTAAAGTCTCTCTGCAAATGACAGAGATAAGAAACTCCAGTCAGGGAGCAGGGGAAACCAGAAACAGAAGAATAGGTCCCTGTTGCTCAGGATACACCGAAAGAACGCAACATTTTATTGGTCTGGAGCCTCAGGTTGTCGTGTTGGATGGACTCTGACGAGGTCAGGGAGGCCACGGTGGTCAGTAACTCGCGTGTCTGCTCCAGAAATCACAGCTGCAGGGGGAGAAAACGTCAGGCCTGAGCTCTGCCCAGGCACCGGGGGAGCTGGAACAAGTCTAAGGACACACTCCAAAAAGAGTGTGCAGGAATTTCTATAATGGCTAATGTCTTAATTAGCCCATAAGAAATAATAGAGCCCAGGACTGAACCTCAGCCCGCCAAATCATGACAAAATGGCAGTAACAGTTTACTTGGACTCCCAAAAAACACGCAGTTTATTAAGCATAAGGGTAACAAGCTAATTTCCTATTTTGCAGACAAAATTTATAGGGTAGAATCCAATGCAACATTTTATTAAATATAGGTGTGTCCAGCAGACAGCATATAAAAATGATATTTTGCTTCCTTTTATGTATTCAGATATGCAAGCTAGTATTCTTGTGGTATTATTGTGCAACTGTAAAGGCACATTGAAAAACAATTAGTGAATTTACTGCCAAGTGTCAAATTAAACTGCCAGTGACCTCTGGGTTCACTTGGTAATTTTCATAAATCCTTGCTTGGAATGATTTATTGAAAGACCTTAAGTCGGGTTACCAGACGAACTGTGAATTTGCTGAGTTGATGATGGCACCAGTGTTTTTTTTTTTTTTTTTTTCTTTTTCTTTTATACACCAGCCTATTAGGCTCCTTTGGAGCTTAGCTGATAATTGCTGATGAAAGGGTCAACACAATGACAGTTGCTATATGAGAAGCAATCAGCCCTGGGGCCATTAATGCAGGGGTAATCATCCCGTGTAGTGGTACCAGTTTATAAAAGATGTACACAGCTACTCCAGCAGATTGTGCAAAAAGATTATTGTGAAAGCAATCAACTTCAACAAGACACAGATGGGGCCCACTACAACAGGATAATTTATTGTTTGATGAGTTATCAGTCTCACGAACTACCCTAAATTTACTTCAAAACCATCTTTTGTGCTTTGTGGTCTTAATCAATTCCATCCATCTGCAAACTTAAAACGGTTTTCAGATCCTGACTGACCGGGCATGTGGACTAAGACTGCTGCAAGATTTGGGGAAATGTTTCAGCTCTTTGCGGAGTTGTTCTTTTGCTGCACAGCAGGTGCCCTTTCTCACGCTCTCGCTGAGACCATATGGACCCGTCGAGCCACAGCCTCAGCCTGCAAGAGCCTCACTGTCTGCCAAAACCCTGTCACACCTGAGTACAGAAGATCAAAGAGCCCTGCAGTGCCTACAACCACACGGCTGCTGCACGTGCCAAACTTCCTTCTCTGCTCCACTTCCTTTGCTTTCAGCACATGTGTTTCCAAGGTTGACCACTAATCCTCTATTTATGTGCATTATCAGGTCTTTGCAGTTTACAGGAGTGACAGCTCTGGAAAGCATCAGTTGCTTCATTGAGTCTTCAGCTGATTCATCTCTTGGTGTTGTTCTTGTTTGTGTCTTTCACCTTAACTATGAAGAGCTACATAGGGAGAAAGCTTCTGCGATCCCATGCAGCCAAACCATAACCAGCAAGGCATAATTGTTGTTGTGGTTTCCACTTGTAAAGCAATGGCTTTGGCCTGCGATGGAGGCAGCTTTCCGTTCTAGCCTGCCCAGTTAGAAGAGGGTTTTCTGTTCAGCGCTGAATTAAAACTCCAAATTGGGGCTGTCACTGGAACATTCCACAGGGACTGCTAAGGATGCTGACTCAAACCAAAGTGAAAGAAACCTCTGGGTCAAGCAAAGTATTCCACATCCAGCCATCCAACCTTCTGTCTGACGAACAAACAAACAAGTTAGAAATATTGCAGTCGGATTAAACAGGAGACACAGAGCTGTTGACTATGGCTTCTCTTGCAGGGTCTTTTGAAATCTGTCTAATATCTAATGTAACAGATGTAGGCTGATGAAATGTGTAGGATAAAATGCCCTCTGCAACTCAATCCTCCTCCAGCAGACACCGTTTAAAGGATATTATTGACTTAAGTGCTTGCATTCAGTCTCATTTTTGTTGCAGTCAGTGATTTGGTCAAATTTACTAGAGGTCCCTTCAATGCCTCTAGCCACATTTACTATCGCGGAGAAGTCCACGATTGTTCTTTTATATCAACTGAAACGTGGATTTATAAAGGTTCCCCCTTAATGAGAGATAATGTGCATGTCTTGAGTACATTTTCTTTGGAATGCTTCCTACTTGCATTAAACCATCGTTCAAAGGATTTCTGTACCTGCAGACAAACTTATCAAGAGCATTAAGAAAATCCTTCACTCTCGTCATGGAGTGATGATGATCAGCTTCATGTTCAACAACTTCCTTTGCACTGTAGGAATGCATGCTCTCAAGTTCTTGGATGAACTGAAGCGTATCATAAAATCCAAACAGATTCGGCGCTGATCTAGTGAATGGCAATGGTGTTTATGGAACTGCGTAAGAAGGATTTTGTAATTATACTGATCATTTACCAATAAGCCTGTGTAAAATGTGGAAAACATGACATAGCTCAGTCAGTTTAGTCATTATTTTGTTTCAGATGCAGCTGTATGCCTCCAATAAATTATAATTTATGATTTAAAGAAAAAAAAAAAGTTCTTGCTCGCATAACTGATCGTCACTGTACCATATCTGAAAAGTGAGCAAGGCCACACTTTTATTTTATGATGCAGATGTTTATCAAAAATGAGTCACAGCTCCTTGGAACAAGAAAGCTGCACTGTGATGTACCGGCGTCATTGTCTGACTGCCAGATGCAGTGGTCTCAATTTAATGTTTTCATGACAACTGTTAAATCTCAGCAAAGCCACAGCGTTAGCATATCCCTAAGGTCAGATGTGGACCACCGCTCCAGAGTTTTCCACTCTGAGTTGCTTTCAAGATGTTGCCGTTTTATCACGAAAGACATGATATATCTTGTGACTGAAAAGATGCCTGACCTTGATCTGCCTGCCCAATGTTCTGACAAAACATGCACAGATGGACTGTCCTGGAAAAGGACTGATCACAAAGACAAAATCAAGAATGAAATCTACTTTTTTGGGGCTTTCCTTCACCATCTGATTGCAATCACATATAAAGTAGATAATGTATCTCTTCGAGGTATTAAATAAAATAAAAGCAAAGCAAAATGACTTACAAGAAGTGACTTTTTTGTCACTTTTTTTTTTTTTTTTGGCTTACAAGCTGCACCAGCCGTACCAGCTCCACTGACCCAAATTATGTGCTTTAAATCTGTTGCATTCAGGGGTTCCAGGGTGCAGATCAGTTGAAACACCACAAACCTGGCTGACAGAGAGGACCTACAAAATTAACGTCGCTTGTAAAATCCAGAGATGGAAAATGAACACAAGGCATGTTTCTGTGGTGATTTAATTAGACATTCTTGAACCAAGTTTGAAGAAAAAAAAAGGATAAGATTAAATGTCTTGTGTTCTGTAAGTGACGGGGTACTTACTTTATATTCCATAAAATGAAAAGTACCAATAAGAAAGAGCATTTGGAGTATTGGCCTTTATGCTTTTGTGGTATTTTATATAAACAATCTTCACATAGTATATGTTGCAATATCTCAAAATACAAGCAGTTCTTGTAAGGATTTGATAAAAAGCCACTGTGAGAAAATTGGAAACTTGCATTCTTATGGTACCATTTCCCAACAAAACCTCACGCATGTGTTGACGATAAAGGTTTTCAAAGTTCGAAGAATTGCGAATGGGAAAGAAAAAACCAAGAGACGGGTTGGTGAGGATATTAGCAGGGATTCTACCACTTGTCACATGACATGTTGCTTGTACTCCTTGAGGATGTGGGTTGTCAGCTAGGCTGGGGAAGGGGTGGGATGGGATGTACCAATAAGAACCAGAAGTTTAGGGGTCATTTGGTTAGTTGTGACAACATGTCACTCACTGAATCAGCTTTCGTCTCTTTAATGTAAAAATTAACCATTCTCTTCATGCCAGCCACAGCGGATTTGAGGGTGGCTGAGCTACATGGCTTTGCAATGCTTCCTTCATAATTCAATAAGGATCAGTTTCACTACAGAGAGTGCTGGCGTCAGGGAAGAGAAATCTTTAGAGCAACACAACAGAGAATGAAGTACAAATGCAGAGTCTCGCCGAAAGGTTTCGATTTTGCTTGTCATACGCTCCGTGTTAGACTGGGGTTGAGAGGCATTTGGTCTGTCGCCTAATGTGATCATGTTGGCACTCCCCTTCTCCACCGAATGGGGGCCAGATGTTTTTTTTTTTTTTTTTTTTTTTCCCCCACTCTCTTTTTCATTTTCTGAACTAGAGACCTAAAAGTCAGTGTCTCAGAGGGTGCCTGTGCTGCTCCAACAACCGCAAGTAGCATACATGCACACTGGTACCACTTAATGAGTCACACAATTGCTTCAAAGTGGAATTACATCAATTCAAACCTGTCCTACACATCACCCAAATAGGTGCAGAAAAAAAAGTGTCCATCTTCAATCTATGGCTGAGTGAAAACCACAAAGACAAAAGTGCGACATGTGCAAGTTATTAGGCATACACTCCATTCTCATTGATGAGAGCAGCATGTATAAAAGGAGTGGGAGGAATAGTCTTTGCCTGGCATATTTGTATGATACCAGACTTTGAAATGGAAAAATCAAAGCAAAACTTTTTAGAACAAAATGTGACTTTTCTGCTGTGTCTTCATGACCAGGCATGGTAAATAATCACCACTTGAGCTGTTGGTTCAGGCCATCAAAGGATTCATGCTCCATTACTTTATTACAGGTGATTGCAAGAATGTCAGGAAACATGCTCTGCGAATGAAAGCAGGCGAGGAAAAAGTGCAGTCTGAGCTGCTGACAGAGTACAAGGAGGGCAGATTGCTTTGGCATGTAAAACCTGCACTCACATATAAGTGAATATGGGGCTATAAAGCCTTAATACAACACTTGGGAGTTATGGAAAACGTTGGTGTACGGCCTGTAGTTAGAGGCAGAGGGCTGCAATGTCCCAACAGCTGTCCTCAGCTATGTGGGTGGCTGAAAACGTGGCAATAGCACCCAAGCTAACTTTGAACATATCTTGAGAGTGTAGAAATATCCTTCTTTGGGACTGGCCAACATACAGTAATTGTACAGGTTGTGTGTTGCAGGGACAAATCTTGTAATCTTCTTCTAAAGTCAAAGGCAGACAACGTGTTATATGAATTTTCATAAAAATGAATGCAGAGCAGGATGACCCCAAAAATAATGATAAAAAATTAAGAAAGGTTTTGCAAATACGCTTGACAAAAGCTTCAGTCGATCTTTTTACGAAAACTATCAAAGTAAAAATCATTATGTAGCTCCTCTGAGACCAAGACAAAGAAGAGCTAATAAAAGTGCTTCCCCGCTTTTGATGGAACTTCTGGTTTCCTGAGTCTTGCCACGCTCTCATCTCTACCAGCTGGGTAAATGAGTTGACTTTTAAGGCTGCAGCTGGACCTTAATGTCTTCCATTCCTTCAGTGCAGCCCTCCATCATGCTGGAAAAGAGAGAAGTGAGTTGGAGGAAGTAACACCTGGTTCCCTGGAGCCCTATTGAGGCCCCTGTGAGGGTAAAGCCTGTGGCACTCTGAGTGGTCCGTGCAACGATCAGCTGCACCTTGAAGGATGTGGAAGTGTGTTACCATAACGACCAGCTGAGCAGATGATCTGAGGCTACGGGCGCTTAGAAATGACATTTAAACATTGAGGTGAGAGGTGGGGCCAGATGGGGAAATGGGAGCGAGTATGTGTGCTTGAGTGAAAGAATGTGTTTTGATTGTGTGTCAGGACCAGCAGGGTGAAATCAGGTAAACTGTCACTAATAAATCCTTTTGTTTTTAAGCATATGTTTTACAGACAGCCCATCTTTCTCTGGCAGTTGCTGTAAAAGTATCAGCTCCAGGAAGAAAAGTCCAGCCACCATGAGCTCTGAAACAACTTGCATGTGGATGACATGCAAGCTGAAATATTTGGAAATATGAAGGTGGCACCATCGTGAACACACATGCAAGCACATACTGGACTTGCTACATCAACCTCGTGGGCCTCCTTCCTTTCCCACTGTGTTAAAAGAGAAGTCACACATCTGGCGGTGCTGCTGCAAAAAGGCCTCAGTCCCCTCCTTCTCCTGTGCAGTCCTCATCGTGCTCATAACAAATCCCACCTCTCTCTATCCATAATGATTCCACACTTGCATACGCAACAAAGCAGTAGCCAAGCCAAATGACAAACAGGCCAGTGCTGTAAATTAAAGCCTATTTCTTATTTTTATGGCTTGCACTCTCATAATGTTTGCCACTAATTCTGTGCTTCAAAAAGTGGCAACAGTGCTCTTTCCCCTGCGCATCACACTCATTAACACTGAGTATCCAAGCAACACAGCAAATACAGCGTGCACAGAGTCTAAACAAAACATTAGTTTCGCATTTGTAAATCAGTTTCTACAAGGATGATTAAATGACCCAGCAGCTTTAAAGTCACAGTTACTCATGCAGTGTTGTTACAGTTGGTGTTGTGAATCTTCATAACTGAAATCCATCATCACAATTAGGACCAGCATTTGAAAAAACAACCAAAAAAAAAAACCCCTCAACTATCTTTTGATAAAGAGGCACTAAAAATCCACATCAAGTGTCAAACATTTTCTCCATTATTCTTAACTGAAGAGCACCACTTAAATTCTCCAAAGCTCTCTATTGTACCAGGTTTGGTCGTGTTATGATGTCGAAAAAGAAAATTTAAGGAATTGGAATGGACTGTTCTTACGGGCTAAATGATATATGCCTATCCCCACCAGTGTACCTCTTTATTAGCAGAGACTTACATCTAAGAGACTATAAGGAATTAGACAAGACGAGAGGAGAGCAGCTCTTCCTCAGCCTGAGGCTTGTCACTCACCCCTACCCAGCGCTCACTTAATCAAGCAAGCATGTGGTGTGGTGTGGCAACTGCCTGAGTGCATAAGTAGCTACACATCTTGTGGCTTTCACTGGTATAAGACAGGACGGATGTGGCATCGGTGGCAGCCTGTCTCAACTTGTTCCTGGTGTGTTTGTTTTGACAGACCCCATGAGCAGGTCCTCCTTGCCCTGGCTGATCCAAAAGAATAAAAAGTAAATAATACATTTGGTTTACAGATATAAGCTGCAGCAGACACCAGTGTTCCTGGATAGGAAGAAGTTGGTAGCTATAGATAATGGATGTATGGCACTAAACCATCTATCCATTAACTGCACCATTAGAAGAAGTCCTGTTTTACTACAGTCTGGTCCTTACTAGGTCTTACGATAAGGAAAATACGACTTGAAATGAACAAGAAATTATTTATTACACCTATGTAATCACTTATAACAAAAAGAAAAAGAAACAGTTCCTACTGGCTTAGACACACAAGAGGTGGGCCTACCAAAGGCTGATTTATGCTTCTGCATAGCAACTATAAACAAAGGTTACACATGGCCCCACCTCTGATATTTGTTTTGTGAATATTGCTAACGTCATTTCATTACACCACCACACGCTAGATGGCAGTGTGGGTTCGCTGTAATTTGCAGTGTTTCGTTTTGTTAACTTCTTAAATATAGCAACGGAGCAAATAAAGTATATTTTATGTGAGTTGGAGCTTATAGACTTACAGATATTGCAGCAAACTATCGTTCTACCTGACGAGAACATGACAAAGAAGAAGTAGCGGCAGGAATGGTCTGGCCAGCCGCACACGCTAAACACCATGACCATGGTTGCCATGTCAGAACATTATAAGTACAAATATTAGGAGTCTGATAGTCTGTTTAAGTTGCGGACGTATTTCACGTATCCCGACATTTTAGTTTAAGATACATTAATGATAAAATCGGGAAAGATGGGGAGAAGTGGTTTGTCTGATTGTGGGTTTCTGTCAAGGAATCTGGCAACTCTGGCAGGGCAACCCACCGGTAAGTCTGGTTGAATCTCCTAATATTGTCCTAATATAGTTTAATAGCGTGGACTTAGGACGCGGTGTAAGCGTGATTAGTCTTGTTATAAATCGAACTATGCATAAATTATAGAAAAATTACACTGAAATGAATTTAAAAAACTTTTTCTTTCTTGGTGGTGGTGGCAATGGGGAGCTCAAGGTCTGTTGTGCTGCTTTAGGCCAAAATTCCATCTAGAGGTTTAAAAAACAAAAAATTAAGTAAATAAATAAATAAATGCATTTCCACCACTGACCACTGGGGGATGGCTCCAAAAGAAAGTCATCTTCATTGACTCCAGTGTTAGAATGTCCAACTTTGCAGCAAAAACAAATACAATTTACAAGCCTTAAAAATGGTTGCTACGGTTTTGGTCTCCAAAGCTAAATTTCATATCCATAACAACCCAGTACAGTGGATGAATTATTTTTGTATCTATCCATTCTCTATGCCTGCTTATTCCTGCGCAGGGTTACAGGGATCTGCTACAGCCAATCACAGCTCTCTCTTTGGGGCGAGAGACAGGATCACACCATGGAAGAGTCACCAGTCCATCACAGGGCCACACGTAGACAAACAACCATGTACACTTACATTCATTCTTACAGGCAGCTTAGCATCACCAATTAACCTGACATGTGGGAAGCCAGAGTACCCGGAGAAAACTCACGCAGGCATGGGGACTGTCCCATTTGAAGGCTGTTAGCCATGGGTAACCAGAGGACACCAACTGGACTGCTTCGAGCTCTTTCAGCAGCTGGTTCCTCTGGTTGAATGGCTTTCATGTGGGATCATTTCAGGACCTTTCCAAGTTGACTAACTGGATTACCAGACAACAACATGAAACAAGAAATGTCAGGGACCTGCAGTCGGTCTAGGCTTGCCCAACCTGCAGGCAGCTCTAAGTGGTTTAGCCCCTTAAGGCCACGTAAGCCAACTGATTTGTGGTTGCTGCAAAGCTCCTCATTTCAATTCAATTTCATTTCAGCCAACATCATGTTTATATTGCCAATTCACAACAAAGTCATCTCAAGGCACTATATTCAGAAAGCATTGAAGTTTGTTAACTATAATCCAATTAAATCCAAATTTTATTCCAGTTGACTGTAATTTATATGTATTGCAGTTCATTCATATTCATAATCCAGTTCATTCCCATTCATCCATGATACATCTCCCTTTATTCCCATCCAGTGATTCAAGTGTAATCATTGCATGATATACTGTATACATGTTAATACAGGCCAAACTAGAATTGTTAAGGGTGATGCCTGTCTGATACAATTCAAAAAAAGACCCTGAGAGGTCCTGTACAAGTTAAACAACTTTTTCCAAGAAAGAGTTCTCATGAGAAAACACTTTTTATTATGAGAAAAGACCTCTTATTATGTGTGGGATGTGAACACACAAACCCAGCCTCTTAAATGATGTTTTCATGTATTACAGCTTCAGTTTGACTCTGCACCCTGTACTGCATGTGTCATGCTCCTTGCGCAAGTAAATAATAATAAAAAAAAACTATAAAATGAGTCTGATGCTTCCGTGAAGATTCTTTTATTTAAAGATTTTTCAAACAGGAAGAAACTGGGGTAAAAATGGAATGTTGTTTTGGTAGTGCATCAGCATCAAACACCATCAAAATCCACACAGAAAGGCCCTGCCAGGAACCTCCTTGCTGTGAGGCAACAGTGCGAACCAACAAGCCACAGCACTGACAGCCAAGCCACAGCACTGCCCGTAAGAAAATCAATTCCAAAATTAAAATTTTGTGTAATGCCATTTCATAAAACACAGCCTTGAGAATTGGCTCTAAAGCTCGTTCTGGATGTTGTTTCAGTAGCGGTACTTGAAATGAGGTTGTATGGAAAGATTTGGTCACAAAAATTAATAGTAATTAGCATTACAGGTTAGCAGAGATTGACATAAGGTGAGTGTTCTCCATTTATTTTAACATTTAACACGTTAATTGAGGCCTCAGTCAGAGATGCAGCTCCTGGGTTTTTATGATTTCTCTGAGAATCGGAGTGAACTTGGTATGTCAAACAGTCTTGAATGTTTTCTACGTATGCCTTATAACACTTCCCAAATTGATGGACAGCAAAAATTGCTTGTGCATTTAAGCTTAGCTTTTGAAAAAAAAAAAATCATAGTGTAAAATGTCATGTATAATGTATCACCCTACCTTTCTTTCTAGTTATTTAGAACAGAGCTTAGATACACATGCATTTCATCCTATTGCACACCATATGTATGAGCCTTTAATATGTGATTTAAAATATAGCAAATGTTCCTCCAAGCAGCACATCTGTAGAGGATGTCAATAAAGGACTTTGAAATGTACACCGACTTCAACACTTGGTAGACAAGAAAAGAGGGCTTTGAACAACTCCCATTGGAGGTGCTAACTGAAGGGAGGACCGGCGGGGTATTGAAAAGCTGTTCATTTCACCAACTTTTTCCATATGTAAATCCACGTTCCCTACGGGTTCCATTTCTCAGTGAGGTATCTATATATGGAGCCACTTTATTAGGGACAAATCCTCTTTAATGTTCTTGTCAGTGGAGGAACAGCTGGAGCGGAGATAAAAATGAGGAAGCAATCTGCACCAGCTGTTGAAGTATTAATACAAAAATTAACTACTGTGTGTTGGTTAATTGCTTTCTGCTTAATGTGCTTTCAAAAGCCTTGATTCCTCTTTTCTGTTACACAATCGCAACTGCGGCGGGATATAAAGAGGCCTGTGAAATTAAAGATTCCATTTAAAGGAGCAGGCTTTCTTCCCCCACCCCCCACCCCCCCATCTTCTCACGGCTCAGCGGCCATAATGGACTCATGTGTTGAATAACCAAATGGTCACATTAGACACCTGCTACTGTGGTCTTGGTAGGCACAGATAGGGAACTCTCTCAGACTGCAGCAAACACAAGTGCCGCTCATCCGTCAAGAGCTCATGCAAACATTTCCATAAGTGAGACTGCAAGTTTATGATGCTCCTCTCCGTCCCGTTCCGGCAATCGTACGCCCACACAGCCGGCTGAGTGACGACGAGTGATTTCAAACAGCACAGCTGGTATACTTGCTTTAACTGCTATGCGTTTTATTTGCATTATTATCTGTTACCACCTCACCTCTCAGATCTACACTGATGGAGGCCACATGGAAACCGCTTAGAACGTCGTGTCCCTTTACAGAAAACAAAGAGAATTTCACCCCCCCCCACCCCCCTTTCCCTTTCCCCTTTTCTTAAAGAGTTGCAGCTCTCCTCCTCTGGGGCCCATACATGCATGGGTCGTCTATCCAGCGCATTTAATTCTACGCAGTAAAAACAGTAATCAGAGCCAGATGAAGTGGGAAGAATTGTGAGACATTATGTTTTTATGGATAATTTGAGGTTATTTATGCAGGATAAATAAGAAAATAATGAGCCCCAGGCAGAAGTACTGAGGACACTGTTTGGACACTTTGCTGCAATTACCCCACTTTGGAGCATTAATCTTTATGAGCTCTATAAAAGATAGATATATATATAGATATATATATAGATAGATAGATAGATAGATAGATAGATAGATAGATAGATAGATGTTTTGTCCATTAGATGTCATACTTTGGGCCTCTGAGTTCACCATCAGGCTGCAATCAGCATCTTCCAAGAAAACAATGCTAGAAAAGATCTTTTCCATAGCACTGCAGGGAGGCCAAAGGATGATTATTGTTCCCAGTCAACTACTTGCCCTTTTACTGGGCAAGTAACTGTATTTGTTAACCTAGAATGAAAATTTCTCCCCCAAAATTGACAAAAGTAAGTGGTCATATACTTCAATAACACTGGAGTTAAAAAGGTTATATTTAAAACCACAAATGATTAGAAATCTTTGATAAGCAGTAAATTGTCAAAATTAATGAAAGGGCACATAGAAAATGCAAAAATAAGTAAATGAGAATTATAGGTGCTTGAGAAGGTGTTAAGAGACAAAAAAATGGCATTGCTGCAGGCCCAGTAGGGGAACAGTAAAAAAAAAAAAAGTAGTGCAAACGCACTATATATTAAAAAGTAAATTTCAATGCATATTAGTGGGATGATTAAAAAGATGGTAAGATAGTGAGGAATCATGGCCTTATCATAGAGCAGAGGTTTTATATGGGAGGAGGGATAAACCCTCCTCCCTTTTGCTTTGATATTGCATGTGTTGCAAACATGGAGTCTGTATCTCTGCTCCAGCGGCACCACCTCGAACTGTCATTAAAGCGCATGTCCTCAGGTGGAAAATGACTTCTGTGGGGGAGCTTCTCCATGATAACATGGATTTGCTCTAAAATATGTTGCTTTTCTCAGTGCATCATGAATAAGTAAACGTTGACGAAAACCTTTCGCATTTTTCACTATCATTCCTGATGCTTTTGCTCTTAAGATGCATATTGTGGCATGCATAAAACATCCTCTTTTCCCCGTCTCTCCAGCTGCAGCGAATGATGGAAGAAGCACAAAAACCCCTTCATGGCAAAAAGAAAACAGATGAACAAACACAACAAGTAAGTCTAAAAGTGTCTAAGGCGTAAAATTACATGTCTCTCACTTTCCATTTAGCTAAGCCTTGCTGTATGAATTGTGCTGGCGTCACCCGAGTTTACTTTGGTTCAATGAGCTTCACGTGATCTTTTAATTCATCCAATTGTCACAGTTGCCCCGGAAAACAAGGCTGTAATTTTGGCACTGGCATGGATACGTTTTTTCACTTAGCATTGAGAGGATTAAATCAATTATGTTGATTCTGTATTTATTGCTTGCATGCACACAGTTGTTTGTAATTAGCTTATTGCTTTTGATCTGATGTAATGTGATAAAATGCCTCCTAGCAGTTCTGGGAGTCTGCTTGGCTGGACCAACCACGGTGGGCGCCACTTCCAGGCCCCCACTGAAGCACATCCTATTGTCCGAGCAAGGAGAGAGGAGGTGACCGGGGGACTGGGGGGACCTGGGCGACTCGCGTGAGCGACTGCAGACAGAGAAGCAGTGGGATCGTTGTTGGAGTGGAGGGAGGGACCACCCGCTGAGATGGCCTCATCCTCCAAACCTCATTACCCTCAGAGGCCTTTCCTTTGCATGCATGTGTAATTACACACCGTCCTACCGTACCACACCCCCATGGAGAGCTCTCACAACACCTGATACCCACAGGTAGAGTGCCACGCCACAGGGAAGCCTTTGGAATAATAGGGCTCCAAGGCCCGAGGGCCCGCTTAGAGTGACTAACATTCTGGTCTGGCCACCCACATCAATCAAAGACCCCGTAATACACAAACTGATCATCTGTTTCGGAGAGAAAGAGCTGTTTATTCTTGCAAAGCTAATTGTTGTGTCCATCCACTGTTGTGCATCCAATTCTGTACAACAAAGCACAAAGGATGCAGGATTAGATTTGAAAAAGCACAATATATTTAGAGTTGCCTGAAGGACTGGATGTTGCCTGACAATTTAAGGACAGGGAATCCTTTTCAAGTTAATGCTGCCAACCTTCCAGTGAACAGACGGAGGAAGTCTTTGGCTTAAATAATACAAGAATGAGCTGGACCTCAGTTCAATTCAGCCCATTGCTGCCCATCTTTCCTCAAAGAGATATAGCTCCAGCATGACTTTAATGTACTCCAACAGAACCCCTCCCAAAGCGCCCCTTTGCTGCACCCTTTTTTTCTTTTCCCAAACTGGTGAAACAGGGCCATGCTGCTCTACAGACTGTTCTGTTTATGAAAGAGGTCAGGGTGCCACATATGGCCAGCGCGTTAAAATACACAAGGCTCCTGCCGTGGCTGCTAAAAATGTATTGCGGCTGTCTGTACATGCAGTGATAAAATAAACTCTGAATGTTTCAGCAAACTCTGCTGAGAATTTAATGATTGAGTATTTGAAACTACGGTCAGATTTGTAGATGTAAAAGCAGAAAAACACACACACTTCTTTAAAAGTCCAGCGATATTGGGTTCGACGTCAGCAATATACAGAGTTGTTTGACTTGGCAGGGCTGGATGTGAAGATTTGCCTGGGATAAGTGTGTGTCACACGCCATCTGAGAGGATAGCAGAGCCGCAGTAAGCTGTAGGAAGCTAGCGGTGAAACTAAACACATGCAATGACAGCCGCAAGGAGTCAACATGGGCCAAGGAGTCTTAACTCCCAAAAGACTGGACTGAGGAGAGAAAGCAGGACTACTGATAAGTGGAATAGAGACCAAAAAAATATAAGTATATTCCCATTCAAGTCAAACCATTATGTGCCACTAAGGTCTGATTATTTTTAGTGCAACTCTGGTGCTTATTTCTTTTGGCTCCGTGGAGCTCCTCTTTGGCTCTGTAGCAGATTTGCGGTTCAATGTTTCACCTCACCAGCAAATATACTCTGTGTTTAATAAGACAGAGGTTAGAGATTACGCTGTAGATTGTGTTGGCATTAAGAGCAATGCCTCTTGTGGGTTTTATGATCATCACGCCATCAATAAAACCTCCTCTGACAGCAAAGACAAAATCTCTATATACAGAAGTTCACAGCTTCTGCAGGCGCCAGCAAATGAGAAGAAGAGGTCAAGAAGGGATCACGGCATGTCACAGGGTGTTGTTCTTGTTTTTATGGCTCTAACGCCTTGAGACTGGGTGCAACATTTTAACACTGTAAGACTGTAAGTTTGATTCCAGAAACCGCCTGTTCATTCGATGCAGTGAACATCTACCTGCTCCAGCTGGCTGTCGTTTCCAGCCACTGTGGTGAAAATTCATATTTCTAATTATATTTTGGGATTTGGGTTCACCGAAACTCCCCAGACAGCAGAAATAAAAGGTCTCTGATTGAACACAAGACGCCTGTCCGTGTGCGGGCAGTTCAAGGGGGCATCGCCTGGTGCAGCTCTGGGTGTTGCTCTACGACACCCTGTCTTTATGAGATCAGCTCTGGTTTTGTGTAATCTGCTGTGACCTGTGGCAGGAAGACTGTGTCCACCTCTCAGCACTGTGATCCTTCCTTACACCTAGAAGTTGTGGGCAATAACCAGCCATAATTCCATCTCCTGCTGGGCAATGAAAAACCTCCCCCGCTCCTCTGTAGTTTTTTTTTTTTTTTTCTGTGTTTTTTGGGGTTTCTTTTTTTTCAATTGCAAGGTCATGGGCTAGCAAAGCACTGCAGGAGGAGAGGGGTGACCGAGTTGGAGGAGAGGGAGGAAAAAAATCAGGGGTGTGGGGGACTGGTCATAAAAAAAGAATAAGAACATGTGTAATGAGAAAACATGTGGTGTGTAACTATTGGGAGTCATCAGCAACAGAAAATAATAATTAAAGTGCAGGATGAAGAAAAAAAAAACCTGAAGCTGTCTTTTCGTGGCTGGGAGACCACTGTCATCATGTCTTAGGAATTAGGCAAACATATGCTGGTCTGCTGCTGTTGAAACCGAGGCGCCTTGCTCAGGCTGCGGTTTGGAAACATGAAAGGCTTTGTGGGATGAGCAGGAGGACTGGCTCTAATTCAGGGCCTCATTGCCAGGGAAGCTGGCAGCAAACTTCGATTGTGGGACAGGGAAAGGAATTTGGTTACATATTCCAGCAAGGACCGCAGCTCCAAACAAACCAAAGCAACAGGCTGCTGAGCAAACCGTTCTGTCCGCATTCAAACCCCTGCCGCTGCTGCTGCTGCTGCTGCTGCTGCTGGGCAGACGAGGGACTCACTCAAGAGCACCTGAGTGAACCCAAGAGGAGGCTGAGGAGGGTGGACACGGGGAAGTGGAATGTCCAGGGTCAGGTCCAGAACTGAAAATCAATCTCAGCTATCCTGCTGAGATCCAGTCCCATGCAGGGCTCAGGATGTTGGCAGGAGGCTCCCTGTTCAGAAAACAAATCATGTAATATGCTCAATATACTCAATATAAATCTCTGAGAGAATACACAGAGGTCACTCTGTGGTGATAAAGGAAAACAGAGACAGGGTGACACTTAACAGGCCTGAAAAATCCCCAAGCTGCAGATTTCACTGGGTTCAACACAGCATCTCATCAATGTAACTTGATCATCTGGGCAAATTGGATAAAAACTCTTTTGCTTCTATCTTTGCGCAGCTATTGCAGTGTATATTTACAGGGGGGAAGCCCATTCTGATTGCTCTCCAATAAGGAAACATTTTCTGGCATTTTCAGACAGCCAGGAGGGATTAGATTAATCATGTCTCCATTCAGGGTATTTATGATTATGGTTGACTGTTTACAAGTTTTCTCAGATGTTCTCTCTGTGCCAGGACATGGTGGTAGAGCCTGAAAGTCATTCACGCATGTGGTGGTCTTGTTTCAGGCTGAGCTACAGTGAAAAATCACTTTTTGATGGAAGAAAATACAGATGTGAGGCAGCGGTGGATTTGCACCCCCTTGTTAGCATTTATTTAACAAACTTAAATTCCATTTAGCTGAGGCCCAGCTTGTCAGATTTCCCCCCGAATGATTTATCATCATTCAGTGAATCTGCATTGTATCGGTGTGATTAACTCCGAGCAGGCTACCAAAAATGTGAAGTGAATTACTTTTCATAAAGTTGAAGCTCGCTTGACTGTGAGGATGTAGTTTGATGTGTCGCTGTTGATATCACACCCAACCAGCGGGAGGCAGCACAGACTGGAGGATAATGGGATGAGGAGTTCACACAGGCTTGCATGCAAGTGGTTAAAGATGACCATATCACACATCTGGGGTGCAGCCCTAAATGGCTGGTGGCAGTGGAGAAGACTGGGATCAGTGGCCTGAGAAGTAGGGACATGTGGCATGCAGAGTGTGGAGCAGACCGCATTCAGTTTCTGTCTGTAATCCCCTGCCTGAGAGAAATGTTTGGTTACGGTTAAAGGCACTGTTGTCCCACGTTTTCATCTACTTCTAATTACAACATAGCTGAGGCTCTGCTGCAGCAAGCATAACTGTTGTTGTTGTTCCTGTTTGTTGACATTAAGTACCCCCCCCCACACACACACACACAACACACTTGTCACACACACACACTTGTACACACATTCAGCACGGTTCAGACACATACAATC
>JBAMYA010000018.1:16761207-16780233 GCA_037176975.1 Arrhamphus sclerolepis | reverse complement strand
ATTCCCTCATAGTTCATCTTTTCATTCCCATTTATTGAGGGTTGCCACCATGGTGGATTGCAGGCTTTTTTAAAGTTAACCAGGCTTCTAAGTATTAAACTATTCTAATACTCCTGAATGTAATTGTGAAAAACCTCTGCAATGGGGATTTAACCAATACTGAGCTGCATGAAAGTAAATAAATAAAAAGAGCCTGTGTTGAAGGAACAGCTTCAAGATGTTGGAATGAAAAGATGAACTATGAGGGAATGGGTGGGGTTGAGGAAGGAGAGAGGGCGAAAGAGAAGAGGACTAAAACGACAGACAAGCTGAGGAAGAGCACAGAGAAGAGAAATCAATAATGCAATAAAAATCTCTAGATGTGACTGTGTGTTAGGAGTCGCCTTTAATGACATATATTGAGAAAAATGATTAATCAACAGAGAGAAGCTGAGATTTCCAGTGTGTGTGTGTGTGTGTGTGTGTGTGTGTGTGTGTGTGTGTGTGTGTGGCTTTGCGCCTTTTCTGGGTGCGAATCCTTCTGTTGAGCACAGAGATATTAAAACTCAAGGTTGCCCTGTACCAGCGATCTTTTACTCTTACTCCTGCTGCCGTGAGCTTTACAGCCGGCTTTGTAGCAGCGGCATGAATCATGCTTACGTACGATCAGGTGATCACACACAGATTTATAGATGGATGTTTTTGGCAGGTGGTCAGTAATTCCAAGGTCAGAACTTGATGATAGACTATTGTAGATTACTTCTTTCTTTCTGAGACATTCCTTCCTGTAAGAGCAGATCTTTTTTTTTTTTGATTGCTACTAAAACATTGTAAACACAATATCTGCTGGCAGCTGCATATCAGTCTTTTTAATGCTATTTCTCTTGTCTCTGTGTCTGTTTCTTTGTTCTCTGTACCTGGTAGTGTCTTTTTGTCTCTTGCATCTCTGTGAGCTTTGTTTCCTGTCTATTTCTCAACTAAGACTGCCAGTCTGTCTCCCTTTACATTTCCCTCTAATCTATAACCTGAGCCTTTTCATCTGCCCATCTTTGTCTGTCGTCTTCATCGATAACTTAGACCCTCCTTTTTCTCCTAACGGCATTTGTTTTTAAGACTCTTCTTTATTTTCTACCTCTTTCGTCTGAAGATAAACATTCACCTTTATGAATAAGATTTTACGATTGTTTTGTAGACATTTGGGCCAAAAGGAAAACCTTTTATCCCTATCTTTGCAAGCAATTAGCCATCGTAAAAACAGAATAAATATCAGTCTGTCACTGTATCTCCTCTTTTTTTTTACTGGTGCAGAAAAAGCAAAGGTTATTTTCAAAAGCACTCAACTGCTTTCATAACCTGAACACATTTAGCCAATTAAAAATAAACTAATCATTTATAGTCACAAAAATGTACAACACTAACGACTAAGATTAGAATTGCCTTTAAAATAGATACAGTACGCTATATTTTTTTGCTTTTCCTTCTGCCTCTCTTACACATAGAAACATACACTTACACAAACACTTATTTGCACACCTAATTTTTATGCATTGACTCAAAACATTGAACTAATGCAGAAACAGTGCATATGTTTGACCCGTTCATAACCACCATGAAAAGCTGATTAGCGCTGGCTCAATCGAGTGTGTAATCAAAAGCAACATTATAAAACACTGGAAGAACACGCTTTTACTCTCTACAGTGAGAAGCTCTTCAGACATGTCCTCTTTTGGGGAAAAAAATAAAACAAAATATTCTGAGTGGATGAACTTTCACTAGTGTACATTGTTTGCTTTGATGGAGACTGTGAACCATCTGTGGGTCCGAGTTGACTTGTGGAAACTTTTTTTTTTCTTTATTGTTCTTTGGTTGCTAGTTTAGTGACTTTATATGACAAGATGGTAATTCTGCAGAATCCTAGACATGACTGATAATTAAAAATGATAATTAATAATGACAACCTGAGGCAGCTGTGCTTGGCTTGCACCTCACAACAACTGTGCAGGATTGAACTTCTCTCGCACATTTTGCTTTTGAGAATAAATGCCACTCACCTCTCCTATTAAAGGAGTGGTCCCGTCCGATTCTGTGACCCATGCATTCACAGCTGTCCCTCGGTCGTAGGACTCATATGGTGCGTCTCCTACCCTCTTACCGGTGCCTATTGCAGGATCCTGGAGAAAGGGATACATTTGTTAGAATGCCAAATAGCATAAAATTTTGTTTCAAATGATCTATTAAAGTATTTGACTACAAACTAAAATGTTGTTTGTATGGCTGCTTTCCTGAAAGAGGTTTCCACTCTCATTGGATGAAAAACCTTTCATTTAGCCTTTGGTGTTGCAGATTTAATTACAGAAGTACTAAAGTACATAGTACAAATTTTTTTATTCACTTCATTTTGAGGTCTGTGTAATACATAATAAACTGACACATAAAAACAAGGCTGAAGAAGCAGACCAAATCATTTTATGATTCTGAGATTTCTTTAATTTTCATTCTCTTTCTTTTAAAGAAGGCAACATCCATATAACATATATGGTTAAATATAAAGCATCTTCCGTGGTCATTTTGGTATGAAAATTCTGGTGGGGCCACAGAGTATTCACACAATAAAATTTTATATTGTAATAAAACATATATTTACTCAAGCATATTCACAATACAAATACAACTTTCTGAGCGCAAGTGAGAAAAGGGGGTCACAGTACCGGTGATGAACAAAATGCTAAAATCACACAAATAAAGAAGATCTGACAACACATCTCATATCAACAGCACCCAAGTATTTAAGATGCCCCAACATCTGTTTCTGAAAATTCACCAACACCAATATCAAGACAAATATCAAAACTACAACAAAATTTATCCTGTAAATTGTGCACAGCTAATACATGACACTCAATGCACGAGGCTGCCAGAAGAAATGTTCTACAGCCCGCGTGAGGTGACGGGGCCCACACACGCGCACACAAGTGCACTGATTGCCTGCAACTCATTAGCTCCAGCTTCACTCAAATGTAAACATTATGCAGATTACATAATTAATTCCACGTATAAAGAAGTACGTTACAAAACTGCCTTCTGACACGTGTGTCAAACCTGTGCCATGCTTAAACCAACTGTTGAATACAACAATAAATAATTAAGAATAAGAATAAATTAGACTTCCCCAAAAGGTTCACTTCTTGAAGTCGAAGTGGTCCCAGATGTTTTATCTATAATTTCTGCTCAAGGAGTAAAGTGCTAAATCGCACAGTAATTAAATAGTCCACACATTCATAATCAGAACTGTATTGTTTAATATCAGTCCCTTGTTAGCTAAGGTACAGTTAGCACAATGTGTGGTTTTCGTCAGTAAAATCAACCAATGGGAAAGCTGTACGAGCTGTGGCCACCAGCCCAGAAGTGCGTTTTGAGCACGTGCGTGCATGCATGGCAGTTTGTCCGGTCCACAACAGCGCAGGTGCAGGGCCTGCTCTGCTGTGTCCCGCTGAGTTGAAACAGGCAACCCCCATAGGCAAATTCAGACACTACTATGCTACAAAAATTTCTTTAGAGAAGTAACTGCATTCAGCATTTATGAAAAATGGTGAACATCTTATGAAGGAGACAAAGCTCAGTTTACTGTTACCTTAAGCTAAACGACATTATTATATCTGACATTTTATAGCCATAATCTTCTTCTGCAAAACAGCGCCTACTGGTGGGTCCTTGCCCCACTGACCCCTAATGCAAAAATGTCACTGAGCTTCTTTGTAGTATGAAATGCCAAGAAATGCTGCCAATATTAGAATGAGTTTGCCCTTATTTTTTTGATTATTATTATTTTTGCAAAGCAGTGCTTCTTACCAGAATAAGGATGTACCGCTGGCCCTTCTCATGGAGGTAGTTCCAAAACGTGGGCAGGTCTGCAAACTTTACTTTGTCATAGGTGAAATCTTTCCTGTCTTCCATGTAGTCTATATCAGTGTACTGAATGTCCTGTGTGAGAAAAAAAACAAAACATTTTGTTCATGTACATAAAAAAGTTTAAAATTATAATATGTTTGCTGCATGAAAATAACCTGATAGATTTACAGCATGGAGGTTAAATGTCAAACAAAAGTCAAAGCTTGATTTAAAATGCAAAACTGCTAGCATGGCTTCCATCATAACCACATTTGGAGCTTTGCAATGAATTTATAGTCACTCTTAATACCTTTAAAATTTACTCACTTTTATTTCCACTTCTTATAGATGCATATCTTGGGCAAGACTGCTAAAGATCTTCATATGGCTTAAACATTCACATTTTTTTCCCTGTTTTAAGGTAGCCAATAAAGCCACTATTGAACATTAACATTATGATCTTCACAGTTTAAACATTAGCTTGCATTTTGGTCTGCCTTTGATGGACTTTAGGACATCTACTGTGGCTGTAAGAAAACCCTGCAGATGCCCTGTTTAAACCTTAAAAGGACAATAACAATCCTAGCATTCTCATTTTGCTGTCTCTTTTCACCATTATTTCTTTTTTTCTTTTTTTTTTTTTCGTCACTGTGTGTTTATGCATATTCTCCATCATTTCATTGCCTGCCAACATCTACTTCATATCAGTGGGGCAGATGGTTTACAAGGCTCTGCCAGGTCCTTTTTCTAATAGTAATCATCTCCAGATATATTAGGGAGAATGTGATAATACCCTCTGTGGTCTATATAATGATTATCAAATATGTTCCTGAGAACAACATGAGAGGAAGCAGCTGAAGCCTAATGTCGCTGGCCATGGGTGAGATTGTCAGTGATGTATATAAATGGGATGAAAATGTATTCATATTTATTCTTCAGATAAGATTGAGTGCAAACTGTATTTTTGACTTGTGCAATCTTTGATGAGCTGTGATACAGTTTAATGTTTTATGGGGATATATAAAGATTAAAATTATGAGATTACCTTGGTAAATGAAAAAAAAAAAAAGAAGTACATCAAACACCAGTTCTTTGTATGCAAGGGACTTCTTGCATACATTTACTCACCTTCACAGGGCCAACAAAGATAAGAAGTGAGGTTCATTCCAGAGAAAATGTCAACCAGAACTGATATTTATCAAATGTCTCAGAAGGGATGAGTTGCTGGAATAGTTTTACATTCAGATCAGGATGAACGAGATAATGAAGGAAACTTGGTCGATTGATCTTTGATCAGCGCTAACGTTCAGGGATGCTTGAAAAATGGTGGCCCCGGGATTGAACCTACACAGCCCAGCAGACTCTCTGTTACTTGACAGAAAGCTGGATTGCCCCGTCCAAGCTAAAGGCCATCCCCATCACTCTGACTGTCTCCTCAACTCCTGCTTCAAACCTTGTATCACATCTTCACAGATAGCGTAGTGTGTGAGACACCTGCTTCCAGAACCAAATAGCGATGCACGTTGGTTTAAATTCAAAAAACGAGCACATAATGAAGAATCGATTTCCTCCACATTCCACCCTAGAAGCAATATAACTACAATAGCAGTTAAAGAGGTATCTCTATGATACCAAGCATTGTTACTATATTATTACAGGGTTGGCCATTATAATGGATGCTTTAAATGCCTTTTTTAAATTCATAACCTAATTTACATTTTGTGACACAAAAGTAAAAGAAAAGAAAAAAAGATCTTACATATGGGAGCCCCACTGCTCGGTTCCTCTCCACTGTTTCCTTGACCACTGTCAAGTTCCCGTAGTTCCACCGAGAAAGCTGGAAACCCAGCGACCAGTAGGGAGGAATGACAGGCCTGCCAATGAGCTGGACAGCATAAATGGAAATAATTTTAATGCAATGTGCCAAGGTAGTTCACACACAGCACTTCTGTGCACCAGACTTGGACCGCATTAATAATTTTGAATTTAGAAAGTCACCTCAAGGAATTCATGCACAACGTGTTCCGGTGTGTCTCCAAAGAGAATGTAGAAGTCCAAGATTCCTCCTATTGTCCTGTAGGTCACAGCTGGGGCAGGCTGCAGAGTCACCTCTGGAAATAAAATGGTGGAGAAAATGCTAACTATCTTATATTATTCGTATGACTGCAATCCTGACATTTTTTTTCTTTCCATGAGATAAAATACAAAGCTTTTGTAAGAAGGAAGAATATACATAAGTGAGAGAAACATGTCAAAGGATGTTTCTCCTGCTTTCACTCATCTTCCTCAGTCATGAAAAATTCTCTTTGATTTGTCAGCAAAAGTGTTTGATTGAAGCAACAGATGGGCTTGGGTTAGGATGAGGCGTAACTGATCCTCTTATAGGTGGGTGAGTTGATTTTTACCTTATATATGATCATTCAATATGACATTTAAAAAACAAAAAAAACAAACAAAAAAAAACATATTCAATATTTCAAACATTCCTTCTTTTTCTTGTGTGTTTTGTGTCTTCAAACATCCCAGGGGACAGTTTCATCCATGGAATATGTGCATTGTGTGTGTGTGTTTATCTTTACCCATAGCATTACTGTTCATGAGAAAGACCCCAAATGACTTCCCACTTTCATCTTCCAGACAGAGGAAGAAGGGATAGTGTCCATAGAGGTTATGTGTTCCCTGCAGGAAATCAAGAGAGGGATGACAGGATATATGGAAGAGGTATGAGTTACAGGAACAAATTGGCAGACTCAGCAAAACTGACGAGATAAATACACAGCTTAATCAGCTTGTAATACATTTATAATAGTATAGGGATCACATGCAAACATTTCACTTACGCACATGCACACTATGTACACATGCATACGTCCCAAGCTAGACTTGTAGAGCAGAACTGACTTTGAGCATGTACTAAGTCAGGAGCGTGTCCTTCTTACCCCGTTAGGAAAAGCATCTCTGGTGAAAATGGGCCAGGTTCTCCAGTTGGTGTCATGGCGATATCGTGTATGGACATGTTCTCCAAGTCCATAGATATTATGGGATGGAAGTTTAGCCGACAGCTGTAGATACTGGTCTGCAAACACCAGTGGCGCAAATGTAGTGTCAAACCTGAATGAATAGAAATGACAAATAAATAAATAAAAACAAAAAAACAATCACCAGTCAGAGGTGAGATGTGTGAAAGTACTGGAGTGTGTGTGTGTGTATGCGGGGGGATGGTTAGGAGTGGAGAAAAAATATTGTGAATGAAAGACAAAGGAAAACGAGAGAAGAGAGCAAGAGCAAAGGACTTGTGGAGGAGTTATTGCTGAGAAAAGAACCTGGGAAAAGACAGACTACCCCATCAAGCTCTAACAAGCCCTCTGGGCAGCATTTTTCTTGTCTTCAAAACAAGACATGCATTGTTAGTTTGAAAAAACTGAACCGACTGTCAAAAGATACAAATAAAGATTGAAAAAGCATTAAATTTACATTGTGGTGAATAATCATAGTACCAAATAGCTAAAACAAAGAAGCATTTGTTTTAGTTTTATCAGCCAATACATTTTATACTATAACACTGTTAGAGATGCAGTTTAACTATAAACAGCTATCTGGACAGTCATGTGGATAATCATCTGTTTACATGTAACTTTTATAACTAGAGATAACACGCAGGTCCAAGGACACAATCACCATCACTTCTTGTTCACAGCCAATACCAGTTTCTGAGTTATTCACCACTCTGTAAATATATCACACACACACACACACAACACACTTGTCACACACACACACTTGTACACACATTCAGCACGGTTCAGACACATACAATCAAGAACCAGTGATTTACACCACTGCACATGGCCACACACGGGAGAGCAAATGCTGTATTTAGGGATCCTTAAACTCACAAATACACACTCAAACAAAAAAAAAAACAAAAACGCACACATCCGTCCACAAAAGCGATCAACATAGTTGAGTGGTAACCATCGCCGAGCCCAATATAGAGACACAAATCTGTTTGGTGCCACTAGGAGATTAGGAGGAACCACAGTGAAAACCAAGAAACACTGTGTAGACATTTTGGTGGACCGGATGTCACAACTTGTACATATGGGAGAGAAATTCTGTGTGGTGAAAGGACGGGTGAGTCAGTTATATGCCACACTGTAACTGCACAATACAAATGAGTTGCCACTAACTAATAGATACCAGACAGAGGTGCGGTAGACGTTGATGTAGCTTAATAATACTATTGCTCTTAAATATCTCTCGTACAGGGAAAAGAAACACGTGAAAACATGTCTTATAACCTTTACAAAAAAAAAAAAAGTATGACCATCAAATTACTCACATGAGAACTCAACAAAGAAAAGAATAGATGGATCTATCTATGCTTTTTCCATGTATGTCCCTTGTATGGTGAGAAGGTTGGATCAAAAGTCTTATCCAGCACACGTTAAAGATTCTGTTCAGACTTTGTGACGGCCAAAAAGATGAAAACGCTGTCCTGTGCTCTCCGAACTGCTCTCCAGCCTGTTATTGTCAACTTAAATGTAATAATGATAATAATAATAATGACTTGCACTTATATAGCGCCTTTCATGGAACCCAAGGTTGCTAAATATGTCTGACATCAGGTAAAAATATACACCTCAAAAGTAATAGATGGTCATTAAAGTAGTCAAATGATATAACTTTTTGCGCACATAATGCTGCCGAACCTAGAGCTGATCAACTCAGGCAACCCCAGATCATAATACTCCCCCCAAAGACTTGCACAGAAGGAACTAGGCATGATGGTTGTATAATTTCATTCTCTGTTCTTCTTAGCCTGATGTGCCCTTTTCTCTGAAAGAGAGTAAATCTGGACCACATAACCTTCTTCCATTACTCCAGAGTCCAATCTTTATGTTACCTATCAAATTGAAGCCTTTTTCTAACCAATTAGCCTCACTGCTCAAGTGGTTTTCTTAGGGCTACACAGCTTTTTTTTAATAGAAAAAGTAAAATAATAAGATGAACTAAAGCAGATCTTTCACATTGCAAAACACAGCTTCTTTTTTTTTTAACCATCTAATGGTCGTCTCAAAGGTTACATATATGCTCTCAGGCATGAAGATACACACAATAATGTGCTTTGATGATGCTGACACTTATCAGAACCAAAGCTGCAGCTGTGAGTCTGTCTAAATACACACTGTATCGTTTACACCACAGTTTCTCTGTCTGTAATTTAATGCTTGCAATTAAAAAACCCCCATGCTGTCTCACACAGTGCACAGTTTACTGAATCAACGGCTTTAAATCAAGTGCTCCCTTTTGTGACAGACTTGTGTCTCCCGGTGGAATCTGCCATTCCAAACCACAGTCTGCGAACACTGCGTTGTTTTCACTCCCAATCACACGCTTTATCTCCAATTGCTGACTAATTACCAAGAGCTGAGGGTTATGGGAAAGGCCCCAAAAGTGGCAGTCTGATGTTTTTGTGGTTTAGCATTCTGGATTGCTCTTCTGCTTCTTTTTGTTTTATTGTCTGTCATCTCGCATTGTGTGAAACTGGGGTCAGATGCTGGATGTGTCAAGAACGGGTCAACTCTTAATTTTCATTTCATCAAAATGATCTTAAATGAACGGGATTAGAATTATTAGAATTACTATTTCCAATAGAAATATTAGAATTTGTGACATGCAGGCTGTATGTGTTTATAACAGCCTGCCCTTATAAACTATGACGTTGTTCATTCTCAGTGTACTGGCATCATATAGATATCTTATGTTAGATGATTTACGCATGGATTGGATAATGAACTGAGAAATGAAATAAGCACACTGTCTTAAAACAACTTTGATATTTAATAAAAGAAACCATACGTAACAGCGCAACAATGAGATAAAACACAGGAAACATCTGTAGAACAGAATTTAAGACTTTTACTTCCAGCAGACTGAAGAATCTTCCATTTCAGCAGGAAAACAAAGAATGCTCAAAGATTTTCAATGGAAAAGGTGAAAATGAAGGAGAGAAAGGAGGAAGAGGGAGACAAAGTGAATCATTATTGATCGGCATCATAAATCGTGCCTTTTCCTCTCTGTGATCTCAGATGCAGCGGATGAAGTAATCTTACGACATGCCACGCCGCCGCTGATGTGCGTGCGAAACACCTGAGGTGATTGACTCATATAGAGACACTGTACGGTGTGGCATGTACGATTCTCTGGGGGGAGGGGGGGCACTTAATGCCTCTGTTCAGGATGAAGCAGTGAATTATGGAGGCAGGGTGTGTCATCTCATTCTCTGCTCCTTTCATCATAATCTCCCCCCACTAGGTTCAGAGAAAAGCTCACTGGAGGCCGTCAGCTTCGAACCGCAGCCTGGAACATCACATCGAGATCTGCTGTACCTATGGCCTATTTTAGCTATTCACCACGCACACAGCTTATGGATTAACAGCCACCATGTTAAAACTGGAGGATGGCAAAGAGAGCGAGGCGTTTTTGGTGGAAGTGGCTGTCTTAACGTGCACATAGCAGAAGTGGTACCCCTGCCGTGCGGCTGTTCCTTTTCTGCACTGAGAGCTGACAGACTGCAGGCAGCATGTTAGAAACCTACAAAAATAAGTAGAAGTAGTTTGAAAAGACAAGACAATGTTACCATGTTTGGAAATACATGGACGTCACAGCCATGAGCCACGAGTAGACTCCAGCTACAGTTAAAAATACTTACTTCAGATAAATAAATAGATAGATAGGCAAAAGTCTGAAGTCAGTGTGAAGCAGGGCTTAATTTTAGTGCCATTTGAAAATAGTGCTTTACCACACACAATTATAGCAGAAAAAGTGTTTTTTTTTCTCTAAAAGTATCATTACCACTGTGTTAAAATACATCACTTATAATTAGAAGAATCAGAAGCTGGGAGGCTTTGTAATATATGTTAAATGGCAGGATGTGTGACTGCTTCTGTTCAATCGAAAAAAAACAAAAAGAAAAAAGAAGAAACTTTCAGTACTTCTCTGTTAAGTTTGTTCGTGCTGCTCACAGTCGTCCACACAGTTCACAGAGCAGGCTTTTTTTGTGAGTGGCAGCACCCATATCGACGAGTTCAGTCTAACACTTGGCCACCATCCATTACAGCAAAATTGTTGCCTGCTTTTAACGTAATTATATTTCTGTTGCTTTGATTCCAGTCCGAAGTAATAAAACACTTCTAACCCAAACCCCAAAATCCATCCACAACTGCAATTATAGTTAAAAGTGCAGTTGTTTTTTGATAAGAGCTGTAGGGTCTGTAGCCACCAAGCTCTCCACCACCTGCTTCTGATTGGCCAGCGGCATGTTATTTTCCCCTCACACATAACCCAGCATGCACTGGGGTTTATTTATTAGGAATAAAAAAGAAAAGGAGTCACTAATCTGTGTTCGGTTCAGACAGCGGGCTCCCCCTACACACTCGCGCACACACACATGCACATCTGTGTACCAGCTGAGCAGGGAGCAGTCCCACTGTTAGGCCTTCACATATCAAAGAGCCTGGGGTACTTTGGCACTGCTGGGGTAGTTGTCCTTTTTTACAAAAGACAAACAAGCAAAGAGCTTGGGATGTGGTCCAAAGCCGCCTTTGACACAGTGTCGAAATAAGGATTTGGCTCAGTGACATACAGTAAGATCTACATGTGCAAAAAAGCTGCAGCGTTCGTTTTTTACATTTTTAATTTTTTTTTTTAAACATTGTCACTTGCATATAAGGCTGTGTACATTCTTTCCTAATCTGCTTCAACTGTATTCCATAAGACAGGATCATTTTCGCAGTCGCTCAGTGACTTCAACCTCAGAACCAGGGTCATTGTGTGTGAGAGGCACGTGGAAAATATTACATCTATATGGCAGAATGTTTTCGATTTTCAGGAGTCCAGATGTTATGTTGTGACATCAGCAAAACATCAGGAACTACACAAATACAGTGTAGTCAGAGATGATCAGCTGACAGCCATTCTAAATTATCCCACGACAGAGACAGAAGCTCCCTGATAAACTCATGTTCCTGAAACAGCTAATCGTTAGTTTTCGAGCCGCAGCAGTGGAATCAATCATCGAAGGTTGTAGCAGTAATAATTAGGAGATGAACAAAGATGGTGAAGTTTAAAGCGATCCCGCGTAGGTCAAAACGATTTTGAGAGACATTATACGCAACACATAGAAGCAGTTCAGAGAAAATGTAATTCATGCACCGCAACACAAATGCAAAGCGCTGCTTTCAGCAAATGGAAACAGGGCCCATTTGGGATCAAAGCCTCTAATGGTTTCTGAATAACCAGAAGCTGCCAAACCAAACAGACATGCAAACACATGTGGCACTGAAACCAAAAGACTTTCAATAATATAGAGAATTATAGCAGCATTTCATGTAATCTGAGTTTACCCTCTGCGCAAACTTATAATCTTCCCAATGAACCTTGGAGCAGTAATAGCCAACAGTCTTGAAATATTACTTTCTCGAGTAATCAGGGGTTGTACAGCTGAAACATTTTTACTGGAAAATGCAAACATTCATTTATTATGTGGTGACTATGATTATTTTTCAGGATATTCCTTTTATCATTCTCATGTACTTCAGCCTGTTGGCAGCTGCACCTCCATCCCTTCTAGGTTAAAAAAAAAAGAGAAAAAGAGAGAAAAGAAGATGAAATCTGAAACAAAGTGACAAGCAAAGAATAAAAGAGTCTCAAACTTAACCTTGGACTGGGGCTGAGAGAGCCACCCTGCCTTCCAGCTGGATGTACAGTCGTTAAAAATGAAGGTGGCCTCAAACAGATTATAAGAAGCTATATATACAGGAAGCTGGGTGTGATTTGAACTTTTCAACCAGTGTTAAAAGTAGCTGTCACCAACAGCACGTTCCAAGATGTCAACTAATTTGGAAATGAGGAAAAAATGTGCCTGGATAAATAAACACACATCAGAATCCATGTCAGTGGTCAGACATGGTGCATTTGGGTAGACTTTGGGCTGTCAAAGGAAAACTTGATGAGTTGCCAAACTTGAATCAGTCAAACATTCATCGGTCTCATATTTATTAGTAACAAATGGGAAGAATAATGCAATGAATGTGCATGCAGCCATTGAAGTACCACTGGCCCAACATCAGTTTCATAGCCCCCGAAGTGCTGTTTTCACAGATTGTACGTCTTCGGTCTGTCGTAACAATCCAAGTCGTATGCACTCCGTATGTGCATCTTCTACTGGATTCAAAAACTAGTCACACAATGGGACCTAAACCTGGTAACACTGACTCAGGGGGAAAACACGCACATTAAAGACTAGAAAAGCCCTAATAAAAGAAGCCTCTAATGTAAAACAGTTCCCATCAAAGAGATCCTTCTCAATATTTGCTGAACTCTTACATATCATATTATTGCCTTATCAGCCATTGTTGGCTCAGGCTGTGTTTGATCTGCAGGACTGTTCTAACTCTGGGATAATGAGAGTGCTAATGAGAGGAGTTGGCACTTTATAAACACTGTGAAAAACAGGTGGAAGGAGGGGTCACAGTGGGATATTGTGTCCACCTCTGCTGGACCTCTTCACAGCGACTTCTTTTTAAGATCATAGAGTGTTTTGACAGATGAGCATATTTCAGACAGACGTCTTTGTTCAAACTTAGGTCTGGTATGGGTGATTGTATCACGCTGAACAAATGTGTGATTAATCTGCAGCACGGAGCTCCAGCTATAGGGCATAGGCTTCTTCAGAGAAAAAAAGGTCACGTCTCCCTCCACAAAAGGCCTTCCCTCCGGATGGAGGCGAGAACGCACACAGAGATTGTATGCTTCCGTATAGAGTTTTATGATGTCTTTCAGCCTGACAATGTGCGTGAGATTTAAACAGGGACTCTTTTGTATGTCAAAACCTCACTTTTAATGGGTTTCTTATAAAAGTGCTCAGTGATCATGGTATTCAAATCACAGCAATAGCAAAGCGCTTCCTCATTTCAGTGTCTGGAAGTGATCCCAGGCAAGGAGGCCTACCACATCTTACACTAAGGCTGCACGCTCTTTCTGTTTTCTAACCAAAAAGCTCTTTCCAGTGGTACGATATGATCATTTATTGAGGCTTAATCAGCATTCATTGAATGGTGTATGTATTTCTTGGTTCAAGCCCATCTGTGTACTTTAAGCCATGGCCATGGGGTTGCAGAAGTTTTAATGATTATATTAAGACCAGGGAAAAGGGAAAAAAAAAAAAAAAAAACAGCGAAAAAACAAAACAAAAAGGCTCCTATCCGAGAACTGCTTTCATCTTATTTTATTCTCTAGAACTGAAGGAAGTTATATCAGCCTTGGGGCAAGTGCTACTCAGTCAGTGACAGCTCTCTGATCAAGGGAATCAAATGTGGGACACTGAAAAAAGTTAAGGTCAAAGTTGTCACATTTAAGGTAATAGACACAAATGTCATATTTGAGGAAACTGGAAAAGAAACAAAATTATCTTTGTCATTGTGCCCAAACTGATTCACTGTGAAAGAGATTCTGTAGCTTGATTGTGACTCAGATATCAAGACGTCAGCTAAGAATTTAACACACTTCTTACAGGAAAAGAAATGGGGGAAAAAAAGGGAAAATGAAAACCACAAAACACTGGAAAAGGTGTCAAAAATTAAATTAGAAAGAGCTGATGACATTAACATCCATCGTAATCTGATTTAAAAGATCCAGATGACGATCTTTTAACATCTGGGAGCGCCTCTCTGCTCCAGCTTTTGCTGGATTCAGTTTTTGATGCTGTTTGAACATCATAGAAGTTAACAGTACCATGCATGCACAAATGGCTGGTGGTTCTTGTGGGAGTTGGATCTGGAAAAGCCTCTACAATACACTCACAACTTTTAATCTTTGCCATCACTACTGTGGAACCACATTTTTATGCCCTGAAACTAATAGGCCACCGGGTGTGAGCCACACAGGTACCCTGGTGCTACAAAGGGACCTTACAGGAGTGATGTGGGAGCGCTTCAAAGAAACACGACAAAGGCGGTGGAGTCTATGGAATGGAAAAAGTCAGCAAGAAAAGAACCCCCTCACCCCCCGAACAAGGACATAATCGGTTAGAGGACTCGAGCACATAACCTAAAAAATACAAACTATTACTGCCTGCAAAGAGCTCTTTGATGTTAATTGAAACCACTGGGCAACAATCTTCTTTAAAATACTGACAAATAACAGTTTCCTAAGGCTAAACATGGAAGGTTAGCAAGTGGAAAAGAAACATACCTGTTCCATATGCTCATTCTGTATAAATAAAAATCAAACACAAGCTTGTCATCGCAGAGGCAGGACAATGCTAACGATAGTCTCCATTCTCAGCTGTGGTGATTGAAAAATGCTGTGTAGCATTTCTGAAAAGTACCTTCACCAGAGGTCTTGAATGGTGGAGGTCAGTGCTTTATGGTGCTGTTTTCACTTTTCCCAGTAGTTTACTTCCTTTCTGTTCATTGAATAACCACAACCTGATAACAAAATAATGAAATTTAGTTAGTGCAATTGGAACTCCTGCATCAGAAAGATATTATTCACAAAGAGGTCTGTCTATTGTACTTCAGATTTTTTCAGGCAGTACAACAGTTTGCAATGCAGGGGTAAGATGATTGCAGGGTTCTGGCTTTAATATAGACACAACACAATGGACTCTGTCTTCCTGTGCTTTAGTGCTCTCTGGTACTGATTTGTTTCATATCTTTTATTCTCCCTGAGTTTTTTCAGACACTTTTTTAGAATCCTTGTCAAAGGGTCATGCAGAGCTGATGCAATGCTCAATAACAGGAAAACACATCCCCATCACGAGCGCAAACACGCTGGCCAAATCAGTGGAGATGGTTATATGATGATAGAACAAGTTCAAAGTGATTCTTTTCCCCCTTCATCACAGATGATACCACATCAGAGTATGTACAGGGGTGACCTTGTCTTCTGCCAAACCCCACAGGTCAAACATGCAAGGAGAGGTGCCTGCTTTACAGCCTGATTTACTGTAAGACAAATGACAGGCGCTGTTGAGGAAGGTAATTGGCTTGTCTCTATGTAAAGAGCCTGTACGCTATGATTGTTCACAGATCCTCAAATGTGAGCTTCAAAGAAAAGAGATCCAAAGAACTTTTTCCTCTTTGACCTGCTCTCCATCATGATGATTGACAGTGAGAACATGTGAATGATGGTTTGACTCATTCCCAAAGGTAACACTCTGCAATGGTGGACGGAATGTATGAATCAAAAGGAGTGGGAAATATGATTTTTGACAAAACCAGAACAAAGAGAAAGCATTTTTAATTTTATAGACAGGGTTGGGTTGTCTGACCATATAAAAGACCATGAAAAATTATGACAGTAATCCATCCAAAAGTACAGTCAAGTAGACAAAGTACAAATACAGAAAAGTGACACTATTATGTAAGAATTCAAGTAAATGTAGCACAAAATAATGTACCCACTAACTTTGAATTCACCAGGGGTAAGAGGCAATGATAACTATTCATTCAGTGGGACTGTTGCTGCAGCAACAAGATAACGGAGAAGATTAAAGTAAATTTGACAGAAACAGAGGAGCACCATCAAAGGTTTTCTATTTTGGCTTTAAAGTTTTACTGTCAGACATGGTGAGAAGATGGATGCTTTAGTCTCAAGGCAAAGGGTATAACTATGTTGGTCAACAGAATAAAATGCAGTAAATTTTGGGAATATGTGATATGGCTAATTTATCTACCGTTTTGTTTTGTTTTTTTTCCCTCAGTTGTGTTTTACTACCTTGTTTCCACAGTCAAGACCCCACAAAGTCTAGATTTGCTGGTTGGAGGGGTGGTAAAGGCATGAATAACAGGAGACCTGCCATCCAGGAGATAGAGGCTGGTGTATGGTGCCAGTTCAGAGCCAAATATATTAAAAATCAAAACCCAAAATCTGCAACCAAGGAATTAAAATCTGTAACCGCCACACTGTTTGTTTTGTTGCTATCAGTGCAAAAACAGTCTGTATTTATTTTTTTTAACCATCTTTCTCAGTTGCTTTTTTTCTTTGTCAATTAAGTGCTCATTGGCTACTGAATGAGGACTTCATGCTAACAGAGCAGGTCCAAAAAAACTCAAATATCACCACAAAAATCGCTAGATGCTTTTCTTTTTTCTTTTTTTTAATTATTCAGGGTTCAGAAATTTTTGCTTAATATAGGATTAAAGTCACTAAATTGGCAACATTGCATTTTGGCACTCTTACGTAAAGTGCTGAGTCATTCATGAGCTAGTAGATCTCAGCTATGTCCCGCCCCCTCTGCTGTAGATTGATGTGACACTGATCTGACACCCATTTCAGAATTGCCACCTCAAAATAAAAAAGCGCAACTGAGAACCACTTTAGACAGAAAGGACATGACCCAGGAGCCAGGAGGCTAGGTGGCACCAAGACCAAGCGCCTGCGTAGAACCTTTCTACTTCTCTTCTTCCTGTTCACTCCTAGTGCAAAATACAATAACAAAGAGACACAACATGACAAAAACAACGCGTGAAAACTTACAATTTTGTCTGGACAGATGAGGAGGTAGACAGAGTTGTCAATCGCAGAATCTGCGTTCAGGTCTTAAGGCCTGCGTGCGTCTCACGCTCATTGCATGAGCCCTGAGGTAGAGCTGTTGCTGAACATAACTTTGAACTACATAAGCGCAAGAAAACATGGACTGGAAGTCCTGCCAGTCTTATATGGACATACAAACTCATTTCTCCAGCAGTATCCAACTGAAACGTAAATTCTATGTGACGAGAAAATGCAGCTTTGTATTGTCAACCGTTTAGACGGTGATGCGAAAGTGGAGCGTTTTCAAGATTTCCACTCTGGAAGGTGCTTTCACCTTATTGCATTTTCAACCCCCCAAAACACCGTTGCCGTCTAAACGATATGGACACCTAATAAGGTATTTTGCGTTTTTAGCCCCCGAGTGTTATCAGCACCTGAGAAAGGAACGTTTAGAAATGCAGATGGTTTTTGAACTGATAGCGAGAAAAGTGTAACCGAAAAAGACAACTGCGCTGTCGGTTACAGATTTTGATTTCCTGGTTTGGATTATGATTCTCACATATTGGATTTTGATTTGTAATGTATTTGACTCTAAAATGACACCATCAATTTGCTATTACAACAGACTGCATATAAAGTTTATCATAGTAACCACTGTGAATATACTTTGTCTCTCAATTGAGTTTTTAAGCCTTTGCCTGCCACCATTTTAAACATTTAAAATGTTGACAGGCATTTTTTTAAGTATCATTAACTCTGTGTGTAGACTGTAGCAACTAGTAGTCATAGTAGTCCAGCTTAGAAGTTGTAAAAGTTTACTTTAGATTTTCTGGATTAATCCAAACTATTATTATCTGAATTTTGTCAGCCCTATGCAGGTGAAAGAAGACTTTTTTGTTATTAAAATCTTCATTTCTGAAGAGCACGTCTAAATATTTGTTTACATACTTAATGTAAAAAGGTAACTATAAATTTGTCAAGCTGAAGTTTTGCACAGTTAAATACAAGACAGTTACTTGCTGGGGTCACTAACTTCTCTGTAATATTGTTATTATCCAGGGAAGAACCTTTATAGAGTCACAACATTTTGCTTGTTAAAATTGAGATATATACGTAGATAGTATGGGAGTGAGCTTTTAGAGTTGTTGGTAGGAAGATTTAATTTGTTTCAGGTGAGGGCCAGGAGAACTGTTTCTTATATTTTCCAAATCTTTTTGCCAAACTAAGGATAGTTTGCAGTATGTCTGCATTATCAAAACAAATCCATTTACCATAAAGTAAAATCTCCATTACGGAGGCTTTTACCAAAAAATATGGATCATATTTAGAGAATAATTTTACAGGACACACGTGAGCAGAACTGATTCAACTTTCTTTGAGGTTTTGAAGACCCTGACGTCATTCCGCCAGTGATGGAATCAGAAACCATGTTTTCTGCAGGAACTACTGGTCAAAGCATGGGGCCTGTTTGCCAGGCTCTATACATTATGTTCACTAGAAGTGCACCAGACCTTATAAAGTAAGTTAAAATGTTGATGTTAGTCATAAAGATGACTGACAGTGGGGATATGTGAATTATATCATGAAACATAAAAGGAACATAGTGTAATGATTGAT
>JBAMYA010000018.1:16741055-16761107 GCA_037176975.1 Arrhamphus sclerolepis | reverse complement strand
TATAGTGTAGTGATTGGTTGGGGGGATAGAGGTTGGATGTAGACAGCTTTTGACATTGTAAGATTATGGGAAAAAATATTTACAACATCATATGTTCCCCTACTGATGATGGCTCTAAAAAGGCACTATATGGTAAGGCATGTGTGCACATGGATTTAGTTATCAGAAAACTATTCCAAGGATATTTTTAAATATGTTCCCCCCTTGGATGACCAGAAAAGAAGAGAGGAAATGTAGGTTATAAATAGGAATCAAAAGAACCCCCATTTATTATTAGTTAGGGATGCCAGACACACTGAGATCTTTGATACTGGGAGAGCTTTTGAGCATTTTACAAGACAGGTGAAAGAAACATGTGTGTTAAATCATTGTACCCGGCTCACTTGGGTCAGCTAAACCATAAAAGAAAAGAGATTACAAATGGAACTAATGAAGACACTGATCAAAGTCTGTAATGGTAATAAGTAACAGGTGCTTCAGACCCCTGCAATCCACCCCTGCACCGCCTTCACACGGCCAACACCATTCCATCCGTGAAACTCTCATGTATTTCACATGTGCTGCAATTGGAACAAAGGCCAGAACATATTTCAGCACTATTCAAACTATGTTATGAGCAGTCTGGTTCAGCTCTTGGAGGGCATGTGCAGGTGATGCACAAAGGCAGCCACACAGGCGCTGTGCATTTACAGTGCCCTTTCATGATCTGTGGTGAGTTGAAAAGGGCGGATGTAGTTGAAGCCCACACCAGCAGAAAAGCAGGCACATGGGTTTGAGATGCAAGTAAGAGCTGAAAGAAGGCGGACAGGACTTAAGCTGGAGCATGTTGAAAGCATGATTGCTATTTTTACACTTAGCCTGAGACAAAAATGTTTGTGTTTTTTGATTTAAAGAAATAGTAAAGCATATAGTAGCATATGTTTTTGAGAAAATTGCTTTTCAAACCCTTTGACTAAAAACAGTAGTAAAAGTAGTAATAATAATAATAATGATAATAATTATTATTATTATAATGATGATTATGAGAAGGAGAAGAAGAAGAAAAACTTTATTAAACTGAACAGCTATTTTGTTGTACCTGCGCCGCACCTGCGCAGTGAACCGTCTGCGGCGTGTAGAGGCTCCTTCCGCCGCGAGCACTCGTTATCTCTGGGACTTGTAGTTCCTTTCGCTACGCATATGGGATCTCATTTAAGACTCTGCTCAAGAAAAAAAAAACATTACCCTGGCTTTGTTCACGTTGTGCTTTTAGCTGATATTAAAGAAACTGTTTTACAACATCTGCTTGTGACTACACAGAAAAAAGTCGGAACTCCGTTTATTCGTGCACTACAACGACCAACATCGCCTCTAATGAAGGCGAAGCAGTGTAAACACAACTCCAGGAACATGAAAAGATCGGGTGACAGTGAGGGGGAGAAGAGAAGAAAGGTATTGATAGCGTTTTTCTCCGTTAGGTCTGGCATATTTCTAAGCCCTGTGGCTCATTGAATATATAATGCTCCTGATGCGATGCTGCTGGCCGCATTCTGAATCGTAGAAATCCCCGAATGTCAGCGCATACCTCATCTTGCCTGTTTCCTTTATTGTGTTTTCCATTTTCCCTTCAGTCTACCACAATGAAGAATTACAGGAACATTAAAATGGTGCTTTTGTCACGTAGATGCATTTGGGATAAGAAGCTGCAGGTTGCTGAGCAGCGTCTTGGAAACGTCCTATATTAAATGAAAAACGGTATGAGTTAATATGGATAGTAATTGAGAGAGCACAGTAAGGCTAGTAATTATTTCACAAATTCTTTTTATAATATTTTATTTAAAGCAAACATCATTTATATCTCAATTTTGAATGCAGATTATATTAAGAATATAACGGGTGAATTGTGTGGTGGTAAGGAAGCAGCTGGGAGCAACTCTTAAAAACAAATGGTAAAGTTTGTGTGCAGTGTGTCCGGGACTTGGCAAACTGCCCAGCCAGCAGTCTACAGCTGCTTTAAGCTCCACTGATGCTCTGGGTAATAACTAGTGCTCTTACCTTACTGAAGAAGCACAATTTAATGCCTATCATTGTCACACTATTCTTAAATAAAACTCACTTGTTGTACTTGATGTGTTGCATTTATGACCCTTAATGCTGACCTGAGTGTGATCAGACAGCCACTTGCTGAATGACTATAACTCTCTGAGTTTATAGAGATGGTAGAAATTCTGTGGGGAAATGGTTCTGCTGTTCCCAAGGTGCTCTGGGCTGATGCACCTATAGTCATTTATTCTGTCTGTCTGTTTCTCCTCCTGTCTCCCTTCTTGGATGTTGTCTGCTGTGGCACATGTGTATGGATCATGTTAGACAGCAGTGAAACTATGTAAGACGTGGTTCCTCCTGTTTATGAAAGCAGCCGTGGCGGCCAGATGAGCGGCTCAGAGTAAGAACTCATTCCAGCTGGCCTTCAGGCAGTCAGGAAGCACTGCACAGACCTAACGGCTTAGTTTTCTTTCTCATTGGATAAATAAAAGGATGAGCAAGAGGAATAGTAATTGAGGAAATGACAGTCTGTCTATGGAGCAGCCAAAGAATGAGCTGCACGCATTTTGACCAGCTTTCATAATATCTGTGGTATTATTTAAAGCAATGATACTCTTAGCTGATAATGTGAATGTGGTGGTAGTCTTATCCAGTTACTCTGTGTGTTTTGCAGAGCTGCACAAAGTGACAAATGCATTATGACGGCTGCATTGTCATTCTATTTAATGGAATGCAAACACCATCAGATTAGTTCCAAAAGAATACATCGTCTTCTCAGAAAAAAGGAAGAAAACATCCACACCAGGATGCCAGAATAACACTAAATGATGTGATTCAATACACTTATATGAATTTTTTAAGGTAAAATAAAAGACAATTACAATTTGCAGTTTTATTTCTTGTATAAATCATGAATACTGATACCAATTTGTGCCTTTTTGAGTTCAGTTCAAACGGCATTTTTATGGTTCAGCTTGCCTTGTAACATAATGAATTGAAAACAGTTCATAATATGTTAGTGCTATTGTCATCACAGGATGAATTTCCACTCATGCATTGGCAAGTGTGAAAACAGTACTGACCCTGTCCCTTAACCCAATCCTCTAATGCCGTCTTTGATGCAAGCTCACCATTTGGACAGTGATGACAAGTATAAAGTGCTGTGTCGAAACAGGAAGTGTGTGTGTGAGCAGCAGCCTAAGTAATGATCATACAGGGTCACCAGATGTTGTGAGGTCCTGGGCTCAGCCCAGCCCATTGCTTAGATCAGCCTCATTGGTTTGCTCGAGCTATGGCACCTAGTGCAAGCTGTTTATGGTATTTAATTTCTAAACACTCATTAAAATGCTTTGTGTTTCCCTTGGCGGTCCTGTTAAATTAACAACTGGTGAGGTAAAAGCTGATTATGTAGTCACACATCCAGACATGGTTAATCAATTCTCCCCCCACAAGTGTTAGCTGGTGAATTAGTGTAAAGGAAACGATTTATGGCAACTAATGCTGATGTCCTGTCATGTCAAGCCTGGTGTTTTAGCAAGAGGGGGTGTCAGTTTCAGCACATTCAGCAGCTTTGCGCTCTGCCGGCCATCTTTTTCTCCCTCTAAACCCAAGCTACATGCTGCTCGCCCTATTAATGAGTCAATAATGGAGAAATAGTGTTCAATGCTGACATAAAACATGGCTATGTATACCTAAGGCTGGGTAGCACATAAGCTCCAACAGAGCTAGATTTACACCTAGGCTCCATGTAGAATGGTGGAAAGGGGGACTCTCGGCATGGGGGCTCTCAGAGCTTCATCAGACCCCCACTGGTTGAGCTGTGGAAAAACCCAGGCTTAGAAAAATACGGCTGTGGCAGATAATGATACCATTACACTAATGGAGCTGGCAAATGAAGGAGAACCCAGATGCCCTGCTTTATTACCAGAGGGGGTCATTTCCTCGCTGCATTCCTAATGGCCTGAGTACATAGTATTGATCAGGCTATCATGCTGCTAATCCTCTACAGAATTACTTATCGCTGGCTAGGTGTCGATCTTCCGCATGCCCTGTGCTGGCCTAGCCACTGGGCGGCTGCTGCTTGTCCAGCAGGGACCCTCTTAGCTGGCCACGCAATCATGATTTAGGGCCAAGCAGGGATGGTGTCTGGGAGGTCTTCAGCAGTGGGCTGCCTAGTTCATTGTGTTAAAAAAAAAAAAAAAAAAGAAAAAGAAGAAGGCAAATGAACCGAACAGCTTTCATCTAATTAAGGAGCATGCAATGATGTGGTTCCTCCCTCTCTATGGCTGTTGTTCTCAGTAATTGTGCTGTGCTGTAAATAAGAACTGGCATTTCATTTTTTTTTGCTTTCAATGCAATGGCGGCAGGATGTGATAAGCACCTGGCCTGATTTGATTACTATGTCCTCTACATATTCATCTGACCATACCACGATAACGTTAGCTTCTTTTGACCAATTCTACTTCTAGTTTCAATAGAAAATCCAATAAAAATATTTACTAAGTTATTCGCATGTGACTGGGAGTGGTGTGCCCTGAACCCATTATTAGTATAAATGAATAGCAGGGTCAAGACTCTTTGCCCAGGGCTTGTGAAGTGCCACATTCTTCGTCTCTTTATTAGGCCCCTGTGAGCCTTCGCATCCCCAGGCCTTTGGAAGCGTGGCATCCCAGCATCAGCAGACTCCTCTTGTCACCTATGGCCTTTGCTAATCAAAGAGTTTACCTTAAGGGGTGTATTTAGCGTTGTTAGTTAGCACTACTTCAGTATCCATAAAGAAGTATTTATATATTTCCACCTGGAACAACCTATTGTAGCAAGGGAAACGAGCTATTGATCCAGATATTTAGTAATTTCTTTCTACGTGTGTCATCAATATTGTGCAAACATCTATCCAGGCTTCCATGTGAGAGTTGACCTCAGCCCTGGCCTCCATTTTTGCTCCCATTGGAGCTCAATGATATACTATTATGAAAAGTAAAATCAATGAATGAATATGAAGTTTTGGTGTGTAATATAGTGCTGGCCTAAGGCCCCAGGTCTTTTCATTGATCGACTGTGTGAGCGTTGAGGGGGCTGATTTGTCTGCTGCTGAGCTTTTCATCTACATGTCTTTACCTTGTCTTGCCTGTTTGATCTTTGCTCATATATTTGGAGTGGCATGTTTACACATCGGTTTGCCTAGTCGAATCTGTCTTGAAATAGAATCACTCATTCACGCAGTAAAAATGCTCTAAGTATGTCATAACCTGTTAGCCTGAAACAAATGTAGCAAAATATACAATGATGCTATAACATAAGGTTTTTTTTTTCATTTTATTTTGACATTAATAATCAAATAAACTAATTTCAAATAAATTATAGTGTTACATGGGAGGTGGTAGGCCTTAGATTTTAAAAGTAGCTTTTTCTCATGAGTGAGGACTTTATATTATAATACATAATGCTGTGGGTCCACTTAACTCTCTTATCTGAATCCAAGATCTGCCGCTGTGTTTTTCAGTATGATTCCTGGTAAAGGCTTCTCAGATAATAGGAAAAATGAAGTTGTCTGCAGCAGAGAGGCAACAAGGAGATGAAGTGCTTTTAACACACATTTTGAGAAAGAATGGATTGGAAACCTTTTGCCCCCTCTGCCTAAAAAACAAAACAAAACAACAAAACAAAAAAAACAAACAAACACACACACACACACGCTAGGACACATGTTGTACCCTTTACAAATTCTTTCTGATGGGTAAATAGCCTACCAATGGTTGAATTAAACCACTTAGCTTACAGTAGAATCATTTAATAAGTTTATGTTGTGCCCGAGTAGCTTCAGGTGCATTAGGGATCGCTGTTGCTGAAAGGCCTCGCTGTGTTGTGCAGGGCACAGTACAAGCCAATATTTTGCACACCTTTCTGGGTTTGTGGAGCACGCCACCTCCACTTGTGTTAAAGCACCATCATGACACAATTGGTGCGCTCTATAACGACCTGAGTCCCTCTGTGGGTGTCAGCATGTCAAGAACATTTGATCAAGCTACTGACACACTCAGGATCTTAAATATTCAAAATTGAATACTATAAATATTATATTTATCTTTTCTTATGTGTTTTAAATGCATCTACATATTGAATGAAAATAATCAGTAACATTGTAAAGTTTTAGAATGATTGACAAGATAAGTGTTTAGGTTCAGTGATGTTGTGTCATGAATGAACTGTCAGGCACAAAGCTCTTCACACGGTCAGTAGATTTTGTTCTACCTACAAAGTTTATGAACTACTACAACAGCTACTTTTTCATGAATGCTGGAACATGCATGCATTTAGTTCTGCTCAGTTTATGCACAGATTCATTCTGCTCACTTTTCATGAATAAAACCCAATATGTGTAGAGTACATGATGATGAGACCCCTTGAATTGCTGTGATGGACTGGTGACCTGTCCAGGGTGTACCCCTGCCTTTCGCCCGAAGTGAGCTGGATTAGGCTCCAGCAGACCCCCGTGACCCTGCACTGGAAATAGCGGGTATAGATAATGGATGGATGGATGGATGGAACTCTTGAATCGTAGCTACGACGTAGGTGATGGTAAACAGTAATCAAAAGAAGCAAATGAACTGCACCTTAGAAGTAGCTCTTTTTGTCTGGTGGAAAATGATTTCATTTTTTTGTTTTTCTTTTCCCCCTTGCATTTATCCCAAGTTGCATTGATTATTATGTCACACATAGTATGTTACATTTGTGTCAGTAGATCAAGTTGTAGGTTTCACGACTCTGTTGTACAGTGCAAACTAATGTGGTTTACTGTGGTACAGCAGATCCAGGCATTTTTCGTTAATGACGGTTCATCTTTCATCTGTGATGCATTAGAAGTGACAGAATAGCTGCATTTTTCTCTCTCTCGCCATCAAGCCACTGACAGAACAGACCACCATGCCTACCTGATCAAATTAGCAGCTGCAAAGTTTTTACAATCACTATGGTAATGCATTGATATGATGTCCATCACTTTGCAAAGAATATAAACTTTAGTTTCTCTTGGTCAGCCCTGTTTTTCCTTCTTACAATTTTTTTTCATATAACTCTGCTTTGTGTGCATTAGTGGTTATGACGTTAGGCACTACTTTATATAAAATTAGAGGCACGATCATGTTTTATTCACAATGTATTCTCATGCTTATTTTGATTTCCCCTGGAGAACACTAGCAGCTTCACTCTAGTGTTTGCTTGCTATTCAGTTTTAAGCATTTATGAAGCAGATTATTATCCCTTATGGGAGCAGTCACTAGGATTGTCCCGGACAGGTTTTGTGTCTGACAACCCCTACATTAGCCACTGTTCGTAAACAAGGCTGCAGCGTGGATCATGAAAAATGACTGACTAGATCAGCCTTCAGGTTCAATGATGTTACGTCAAGAAGGAACTGCCCTGGTCCAGATCATCTGTCATGCATGTGTCCCGTCACAAGAGAGACATAGAATAATCAGTTCAATCAATAGATGGTGGTGGCTCATTGGACTGGTGCTGAATAAACATGGGAATGACCCACTCACCTCACACACAGAGTCTGGAGCCTCCAGGGGGTTCATTAGCCACTCGAGGCTAACATCCAAATGACATCTTAGTTTTCACTTCTGTTTCTTTGGTGTTGCTTTGGCATTGTATGTTTTTGTGTGTCATTATATTCTCTTTGTTATGTGTTGCATAGGTTGACAAGTGTATTTTAAAAGAATTGGAGTGGAAGTACTTACAGGCTGCTAAGACGCGTATGTTCTGAGGCTATCTGTATAGATGCTAAGACTTAATATAACTGTGGATGCTGAAAATATTACCATTTGCCAAAATAATATTGCATTATTAAAAAACGTGTTCAGTTTAAATGTCAGCAATAATCAGAGCTACCCAGAAAACATCCTACTAGCCATAGATGAATGGCAGAAATGCTAGTAAAACTCTTTCCTCTATGCCAAGGCACCTTCATCTGAGAGAGCTGTCTTCATGCTGTTTATTTGTGAAATTTGTTTTCCTTTGTAATGACTCACCTTTCTAATAAAGCAAAAACACCTACTGGTAACATCTGGTTTCAATGGAAAGTCCAAAACCCTTCATTTGTATAAGCTGCAGGAGATCAGGTTCACAAGACTCTGTAAATAGTAACTGTTAATTTGTACATCATAAGTTCTTTTCCATAAATGTGGCCAGTGAAAGTGTGTTAAAATACCTGGCAGCGGGAGTGCCCCCTTTAGCCAAAGACAGTTTAGTATTGCTATTACCTTAGTCTCTGCTGATTTCCCACCAGTAACAAAATATGTCAAAAATTCTTCTTATGTAACATACTTTGATAATTCATGGAAACATATGTTTGTAATTGTGTCAGGATCTTTTTATGATGTTAACGAGTAAAGAACCTTGAATATGCTAATTTGCATTCTTGCAGCTTTTTGTGTCAGTGGTTGCTGTGTATCAGGTCTTATAGAAGTGTCTGCTCACTTCAGGTGGTCTGTTCATGTCTCAGTGATTCTTTCTCTGAGCTTCTGTGCGCGTGGGTATTTTTATTTTTTTCTTCATCAGTCCAACTTTTTTTTTTTTTTTTTTTTTTGCATATGCGAAAGAGCCAACGACAGCTTGACTGGCATGCTGTCAGAGAGGCGATGCCTTTCCAGTGGTGGAGCATCGGCCCTTTCCTGAGAGTGTATGTGAGAGTGTTTGCGTGGAAAAAGTGGGGGTGTTGTCAGGACGTGACCGGCACACTTTGTATGTTCTTCTCGAGACAGGTGCTCCTGGGCGAGCACTGGTGCATGACAGTTGCCTTTCATCGCTGTCTTTTCTACACTTAACCCCTGACCAGCCCTCCCTCCTTCCTCTGGCTCCTCATCCTCTTCTCCTCTCTCCTCCCTCCCTCTTTCCTCCACGTCTGACCTCTTCTCACGGCGCTTCCCTTGCCCATCCTGAGTGATGGACTAGGAAAGCTAGCAGGCAGCTTGCGCTTTGTATGTGATGGTGGTGAGGTGCGCCAGGCTTGTCACAAGCCTAACGCTGTCAGGCCTTGGAAATTCAGCTTTCCGGACCAAACACAACAAACACACACTCCTTTCCACACACACTTACACCGGTATCACAACTTCTTGTTCAACAGTCCGTAATTCAATCCACTGGTGCTGTCAAGCACTTGATCAAACGTGCATAAAGAAAGGAGCCCCTTGGCTGATTCCCATCGTCTTTCTTCCTATCATAATGTAGGCAGATTTTCTTTCTTCTGCCTGTTTTTTCTACTCTGTTTATTCAGATGAGTCTGTCTGGGGGGCAGCAGGTCACATCCACTTGCCTGGCTAAAACGGTTCTGAATTGAGGGTTGTCTCCAGTGAGATGGAGAGAGAAAAAACACAAGGAGGGGTTAGGAAGGGCTGCAGAACAGTCATGTCAGGGCTGTTTTCAGGGCTCGGTGTGTGTGTGTGTGTGTGTGTGTGTACACCATGGCAGGGCTAGGGGTTAGGGAGTTTGAGGGTTCACTTGTCAACCCCTGTGTCATGCTTGCCCTGGCCCTGTTATGTAGAGGGCATCCACTGTCATTTGTTTCAGGACTGTTTGAAGTGGACTGAGCCACAGAAGCATAAAAAAGTAGTCTGCATACTCTGAGCTCTCAGGTGCCTTGACGTACCATATTTTCATTTATAAGTGCAAACTCCTAGACTGCTGGAACCAATCCCCATTTTTTTTCCTTAACTTGACAATCCAAAAAAGTTTGGGTGGTCTGGGTCTGAGTTGTTTTCAAAGATTTGATTTGGGTTGGCCTTTTAACCCCCACCATTACTGCGTTCTTTTGAAAACGCAGTCAGATCTGATGATGTTATGTTCATTTCTACTTTATTCATTATGCTTTGCTAGGGGCAGGTGGATTAAAGCGTTACTTGAAAGCAACTCTGGAAACATGAACTTGGTGAGCGTTTGGTTTTATGGAGTTAGTTGGAATTTTCAAGTTTCTGAAAGTTAATGTGAACTTGTGTATATGTGTTTGTGACTGCAGGTGTGTGTGTGTGTTAAAGCTGACATACAACTCCCACATTCCCCCCATCATGGGTAAAAAGCAAATGATTAGGACTCCTTAAACTTGTTGTTGGAGTGTCAGTAAAGACACGAGCATCGCACGCTCCATGAGCTTAATCCAACAACAGCCTGTCTGCTGTACTGTACAGCCGCTATCTGTGAGTTAGGGGACCTCTTCCTCGCAGCCATTGTCACATATAGGGGGCATTGTCACATATGATGTGGACTCATGTAAATGCGGTGACAGGCTAGTGTCTCGGCTGACTGACAGCACACAGGGATTGGGCTAATCTGAGTGACTGATTTGAGGCGCGCGGTGGCTCGGCTGTCCTCATAACTCCTGAGAAATAGACAGCTTCAGCAGAGTTATCTGTGTTTGTAAGTCCTTTTGCTGCACTGGGATGACAATGGGAATTAGTGCCAAGGTTCTCTAAACTGTTTTCTTTTTTTTATTTTATTTTTGGGAGAGGGGGGAAGGGGAAGCCTTATCGGTGTCTTGGCAGCATGCTGCCGCAGCCAGTTTCCTTGACTGTCAATTAAAGAGGGGATCATTAACTTCAAGGGTATAAATGTTCTAACACTGGTATTACGTTGGGAAGCTAAGTCGCTGACAGATGTTCCAACTTTAATTCTCCACTTGTTTTTTGTCCTTTAATTAATTTATGTATCACTATTCGGGTTTTAAATATTTTTTTCCCCCCGTCTGCTCTTTGTTAGCCTGTAATCTCAGTTACCATGGTAGTCGCAAAGACGTCGGGCCTTGTCATTCGCCTGTGTTTCTTATGAGGTTCAATCGGCTAATGTATTCAATATCATCCAAACTGAAAGGTAAACAGTATCTAATGGTGCACGTGTTCCTGCACTGCCTCGGTGCAGCTTGAAGGCATTGGGCGGGAGGAGCTCAGCCTGTCTACCTCTACTTCCCCAGTCTTTTCTGGAGGACCGAAGCACCTAGGACTGTGCTTTACAAAAACAAAACAAGCACAGCTTGTACTTCACTACATGTATGTTTCTTTTCTAGAGGTAAACAAACGTAGTGTACTACTTTGGGGTTTTCCTTTGGAAGCTTTGTTGGCGGTTTTGAAGCATCTGTTTGACAGCTGCGGTTGAGATTTTCAGGCACTGAGCTGCGGCAGGATACTAAAGGAGGGTGTATACTGTTGGTAGCTACATGGAGAAAGAAAGAGAACTAGAGGCGGAGATACGTTAAGGGGAGCAGGAGAGAGACAGGCGACAGAGACTGCTAATGGGCAAACTCTCTTCATCCACCGCCATTGCCATCACCACCACCACCCCGCTCTTTCATGACAGCTCTTTTCCTTTGTTCTCACCGTCGGCCCACTCTCTGCTGGGGATTCGTGACAAGTTTTCGCGGGCTGATCAAACGCTGCGGTGACACCTGATTAGGAAATAGCGCATGTTTACAGTCGCGCATAGCGAGGAACCCCCCCCACCCCCCTTCTCAGACAACAAGGGAGACTTCACCTTGACTAATTAAATTTGCACCTGCAATGCCAGCTGTGACAGCCACTGGAGGGCTGCATTTATTTATGCCAGTCTATACATACTTCCTGTGACGTTTATGGAGGCTGAGTTTGCGCTAGCTCATCTGTTTACTCTCAGTGTGGGTTTCTCCAGTAGCTGTCATCACTGTGTTTATACCTGCCATGATGTTAGGGGGGATGCGTAAGTCCTCTGCCACTCAGACAGGTGATTGCGCCTGCAGTGGTGGAGCCACCGTTAAACGGGAATGCGAGCTCGAGATATGCAAGCTCATGAAACCCATATGTGTAATGTCAAATGCATAATCATGAAGTTGAAATAGGTATTTTTTTTCCCCCCATTTTAGTGGGATTGTTTTAACTTTAATTTCTAGGTTCTTTTTCTTAATATTGGTTTGAACTTTGGTTGATTTTGAAATGACAGTTGAATTGTACACGTATGACAGCAGGTGGTAAAGTGCTGAAAAGAAAGAAAAACTAGTTGTTCTTTTGGTCGCCAGAGGATGATCTGATTTCATTAGGGTTAGCTCTCCATGCTAATGAAAACAAATTGAATTCACTATCATGTCTCGAGTCCCTTTGATCTCATTTTGAAAGGGCTTTGAACTCTTGTTTAAAATAATATAATTTGTGTGTTCCTCTCTCGACATGTGTGTATTTAATCATGCATAAATACGTGTGCTTGTACATGAGCTGCCTTTCAGAGCATGCATGTGTGTATCTATCTAAATCAGCGTTGCAAGTGTAAAAGGGCACAATAGAAGTGAGCAGGACATCAGTCACCCAGTAGCAGGAGACAGGGCCTGGTAATTTGCGGCTCTGCCCCCTTTTCTCTCCACAGCCCTCTGCACCTCCACTCTGCCTCCCCAGCCTCAAATTGACCAGGCTCGACTGTTGGTCATGCTGTATTACATGGGTTAGATGAAGTAATTATTTCTAGGCCACGGACTACAAGCAAGATTAATAGTTTTTGAAACAGCCATAATGGAGGGCTGACCTGCCGTGACATAAGCATTATTTCAAGCTCACCTCCACTCTCATCCCTCTCACCTCTGGGCACCGGCAGAGTTTGATTTATATCTGGGCTAATGAGGGGAGGGGACCTGGGCCACTGGGCCACTGGCCTACCAGTGCAGTGTTACAGGCTTGCCCACTACAGATAGTGAAGTCTACAGATAGTGAAGGAACGTCAAGATGGTTGTAATTAAAACATCTTTTTTTGTATACAATAATTTTACTTTGTGTGCATGACTTATGTGAGACTTGAAGGCTTCAGGTTGATTAGGGAAATGATAAATGCCTGTTGACAGGTACTTGAAATACCAAATGTGATATCACATGCTGGTCAAATTGTTTCATTTGTTCAACCCCTAACCTTTTACACTCTGTTGCCTGAAAGATCAGAAAAGCTGTCACTAGGTGGCACTTGGACATCATGTTATCAGATGTGCTATCCTCTCCACTCCACCACCCTCCCCTTTCTTGCCTCTTTCTTGCCTTTTTTACTTCCTCCCTCCCTTCTGAGCTAAGTACACCTCAGATGTCAGGGTGTTTTATTTTTATTGGATAAGGGCAGTGTGTAATGCATTCACCTCCGTTCCAGCCAGCTGTTAAATGCCGCGGAACATGGTCTAGCCAGGCTCCGCCCTGTTAACCCCTCTGATTAGCTGTAATAATTAGTAGAAGTGAACAGTAACTATGGCGCCTGGTAAGTGTTTGGAACAGCATGCAACTCCTGATGAGATGCAAGCCAGAGTCCCAGCCCCACTCTGGCCATCTTTCTCACATGCCTCCTAAGTTCAGTCCTTTTGTGTATTTTGAGCTTTAATATTAACCCGTGATCTAAAAGCACGCACACTGTGTGGCATCAGCAATTACACTTTCAAATGGCTGGGCTTGTAAACCTCCGGGATGTTAATTTGTCACCATTCAGGCTACTGGGAAGAGTAAAAAGGATTAAGCTCTTCAACTCCTGGTAGAATATTTTCCTTTGTTCAGAATGAGTGAAAGAAAAATAATTAAAAAAAAAAAAAAAGAACTGAGGTGACGTTCCAAGTAAGGCAGGTGCCATCCACGGCACGTCTGGGTTTTGCTAATGCCGTTATAGCAAAGTTGTCCACCTCAGGATTCCAGGGAGACAGCTTGGCTTGTCATGTAAACAGCCACAAATTATATTCAGCCCTTAATTCAATATTAAGCTGAGGTCACATTATAATGCCAGTTTATCTGGGTCAAAGACTACATAAGATAGGATTAGACCTGTCCTAGATGTGCAGACCACATCTGTTTTTAGCCATATGTTTTTCTAGTGGCTTGGATGATTGTCAGGACTTAAACTGCTCTAGCTTGTTAAGAATAGCATATGCAAAAAATCTGTTTTAACAAATAGGCCAACAGATAATTCAAAGGATGATCCTACTTCTCCATGGGGAAAAAAAAACACATTATAGTTTATAGCGGAAAAGTTGATGGCAACGTAGGAAAGAAAAAACTAAAGCAGATTGGATTCTTTTGATTTTTGACATGTTGCATGGTTTCCTGATATTTTTTTTCCCTTTAAAATTGTGCATTTTATGTGTTGCATGTGAGTGTGACATACAGCTGAGTTTATGGTAAAATATCCCAGAAGTGTTTTGGGAAGCTTCATCAAAATTGTACGCTTAGCAAAAGGTCAAACTTTACCACACAATAATTGTCACAGCTGTGATATTCCCCTGTCTTAGCCCCTGGTTTACCCTTGACTTCCAAATGCTTGGGTCGAATTGTGCATCATCTTTATTCCAGATGAAGCACCAGACTTAGCAGTGTCAGGAGATGAACTAATATGGCGCAGAAAGGACACAGAGCTGGGAAATCATCTTCATTTGAAGAGGTTCCTTGTCATGGGATGGGTTTGATCAGCCCATGATGCTGTACACAGAGCCGGGTCTTTGCACTGTCTAACAGTGGTACTGGATTAGAGACACAAGCCACTTTTACTGTGATCAGTCACTCACACATGGAGACGTGCGGCGTGACTGAAATCCTCCTTGCGCACTTCATCCATGTCATGTACAGGCTTCTTCTTTGTCAAGCCTACTGTATGGAAATGAGGAACCGTGTTGCTGACAATGATAGCACATGCTCGTTTTTCTGGGTTTGAGAAGTTTCTGTTCTAAATCTGAGCAGGGTACAGCTGATGCAACACAAGTCAGTGGGATACAGTAGCGCCGCGTGCTGGCCTAAGAGGCTGCCTGACCTGCCTGACTCCTGCTGATCTGTGACATGTTGAGACAATGACAGTGTGTGTGAGGAGTCTGCCTCTACACCCTTCAGACACTGTGTATCGCTAAGTGCTATTGAATTGTTTGCTGTCACAAATCATAAACCTCTCTATGACCAGGTGCGACTGCTGAACACCCACTCATTTATTCATCCAGCTGCACTGTCCTGAGCGATGTGTTGGTCTGCTGGGCTCTGAGGAGCGTAGCGCCAGCCTCTGGAGCGAGAGATTTTAAACGCTCCACCTGACTATTGATCTCCCCTGCTTCACTGAGCACAACCGAGCCGAGGTTACAGAAAAGCGCGCAGAGAAAGAGGGCAAGATGCTGAGGGGAAGGGCAATCTAGTGGCCTCGGTCCTCTGGTCCTCTGGTCTGTCCTTGACACTGCCTGTGGGACAGGCCTGGAGGATTCCTCTTGTCCTCGCTGTAAGCCCCGCATCCAGGCCCTGCAGTTAGCTGGCTCTCCCTGCGGGCCTAGCTGCACTTTGCACAGCCATATTGATTTTTTTTTGGAAGGGCAGGGAAAGTGCGGCTGGATGGCGAGAGCAAAAGAGTGCAGGAGGGGGAAATGGAGGAATCGAGGGAGCTTTCTAAAGCACTGACTTCTCCTTGACTGCACAGCGACAACCCTGATAGAACAACTCAGTGGCCCTGGTGCTCCACTGAAAACTACTAATCACAGTCTTTCAATCAACGCCCTCCTGTGTCTCTTCTCTTTCCTCCCTCCATCCTTCACCCTTCCTCATTTTTTCTGTCTTTTGCCTGACTTTCCCCAGACTGAACCGGACCCAGGCTGAATACCAAGGGACTGCGTCTGCATTAAAATCAGCCATTCCACATGGAAAACAGCTGACCTTATGAAAGCATGTTGTAATTTGAAGGTGAAAACTAAAAAGCTTTTTTCGATCGACATAATCTTAATGGAAACGTTATGGCCTGGCCGCAAACTAACAATTAAAGCAAATTGGGGTATCGGTGGTGTTAGCCAAGAGTTCATAGACATGTGACATTGTCCCTTGTGACTGAAAGGTTGCTAGCTTGAATCCTGGAGTGGGTGGCTAACTCAGAGATGTCCTTGAGCTAAAGGTTTTGCACATATTAGTCACATGGAAGAAGAGAGAAACTTCTTGTTGTTCACTGGAACTCCTTACATGTAACAGCAATGTGCAGCAGCGCCTCTGTGTGAAATATGTGTGAGTGTGAAGGAGCTAGCATGTTTCTGATAAAGAGCATGCTCAGTCCGTCTCTCCCGGATAAGTAAAAGAAGGTTACGTGCGGCATGAATCGACAGATCTCTTAAACTCCCCTCCTCTCTTTGTCTTCTTTTTGCCTCTTCTTCCCTCCAGATTTGACACTTGCAAAAGGTCACAGAAACATCTTTTTTCCCCTTTAAGGTGTAGATAAGTGTGAAATAGATGTTGACACCACAGACACATTGAAAAGCACTTAAACAGAGTGGCCATGTGCCAACCTGTCTGAGTCTGGCTTTGTGCATGTGTAAATACTTTTTAAATGATTGATCTGGAATCTCGGGCCCTTCTGTAAGCCTGTCAAGTGCGGTGAGAGAGACGGAGAGTTCAAAAAGCACATGAGGTCCGATACTTCTTTCTCTGCCGCCTGACACACGTGTGCACACACACACACACACACACACACTCTCTCTCCACCTGACAGAATTACATGTGTCAGAGGAAAATGGAAGAGAAATTCACAGCAAGTGGGTGTATTCAAACCAAACACGTCTAAGGGTCTCTGAGGGTTATGAGAACTGGGGAGCTCATTGAAGGACAACATATCTGTGTGGACCTTTTCCCTCAGGTTGCATTCACACGGCAGACAAGAGCTCTCGAGTGACGTAATGGCCAGCAGGTTGGTAGGAAACCAGTGGAAATCATATCACAATTCCTCCATTGCATGTCAGCTCCATAAATCCTGAGCTTCGTTGTTACTTTCTTATGTCATACCTTTTCTCTCCTAGACTCAAACATGCAGAATACTTGTTTATATATACTGATTTTTTTTTTTTTTTTGGTAATAGCAAATTTCAGTGTTGCAGTCATATATCAAATACATTTCTGCAGTGTTGCATTGTCTGGATAAATCAGCGTTCAGCGGCGTTGTTTCAACTAATTTTAACACAGTTGCATCACAGATGGTTCCCCTCATGTTTGGACAGCTCCTACTCTGAAGCAGGGAGCTAAAGAAGAGCCTGTAAAAGGAGTTCAAAGAACTACATTTCAACCATATTTCTTGCAGCGTGGCACGAGAAAGAAGAGGAACTTCCTCCAATGTTAAAGGAACTATTAAAAGATTCCTGCAGTCTCACATGCTGAAGTGCATTTGAGAACGTGCACACGTGGCTGAGAAAGAGGGAATATGGATGAAGTTCTCATATGGATGTGTGATAGTGTACCTTATCCTCAGAACTGTACGGCTGTGTTTGTGCGAGTGCACATCTAATTAACGAAAAGCACCGGTCCCCCACAGCTTTAGGAATGTGTTTGCATCAGAGTTAGAAACAGGCTGTGGAAGGTCCGTCCAGCACCAGCCTGTCGACCGACCGGCCTTTCGTTCGGGTAGATTAATGGAAATCTTCTAATATTAATGATCACATCTCCTGCCGCCCTGTTGTGAGGTGTAATGAACAATGCAGCCTTTAGCCTCCAACAACAATTAGTGTGCCGGAGCGGGCCTGTCTGGCATTTGTCATCACTTACCCCACCTGTGCACCCCCACTGAACACATGCTGAACATGCCGTCAATATACTGTACGTAGAATGTTCACTGATTTGAAAAAATATGCAGTGGTTAATGGCATGGCGTTTGTATTCTTCTTTCAGAGCACATTTGTGCCTAATGATTTAATCTGAAATGGGTTGCAAAATCAGAAAATAGTCTCTGAAATTCATGACTTTACATCTGCAGTGTCTCTATGAGAAACGCTGATGATTGTATTCTTAAAAACCGACGTGTTTGTAGCTCTCATGTACTGAAGTATTTGATGCATTTTGGTTACATAAGTCTGAGTGGCATACTTTGCATAAAATATTAAATGTGTGTGTAAGCTAGACCTACATGCTGAATGTAATTATTAAGAGTGTTGTGGGATATTACAGGCTAAGGCACAACTTTTTTACATTTTGAGCAAGAATGTTGCAGAAAGCCAATGTTTTTAAAGATATTTCCTTCTGGCCTCTAGACCTCACGGTGCAATTCATATTCGTTGGCTGGTTCTAAGCAGGAGTGTGGAGACTGGAGGTTACACATTACCAGCGCCCCCGCTCTGAGGTCAGCTCCCACACATTCCAGTTATCCATTTACCACACTGCCCAGTTAGCCATTGTGTAGAAACACCAGGTTCCAGCTGATACCTTTCAGAAAAATTCATGTCACAAGTGGCTGACAGGTTTTTGGAGTGAGACGCATGAAATGAAGATGCATAATCTGTTAAACTTATGAGGGAGGTTGTTTGCGATATGGAAACAGCTTTTTCTTTTTCTTTTTGGCTTGTGCACCAGGAAAGAAAAGTTTGTAAAAGTCATAAAACTGCCAAAAGCACCACAACAAAATCCAAGCTGTTGTGCATGTATGATCATCTGAGCACCAGGTTGGAAGTTATTAATTGTTAATGAGCCGTTTTCTGTGCTCTTGCACCTAAGTGGTGTGCTATTTCATGACATCTGAAGTCAGTATCATATCTTGAGGTTGTCATTGACCTTGACCTTAAAGACCTGATTACCAGTAGCTAGAAGGCCTCTGGTTTTTGATTGAAGTGCTTTCTGAAAGAGTTTTGTGTTTGTTCCCCCCTAGATTATAGAGTTATAGAGTTTCAAAGTTGAAATCAGGACCTTCTGTGCATCACACATGCAAACACTTTCTGGTGGATGAGACACACCTCGCCCTTCTCTGCATCCCGTGTTGCTTCACACGAGGTTCCCACATTCTTCAATCCGGTGCCAAATGGACCAGGGAGGAAGCGCCTTTGATGCCCATGGGCAGCCTGTCTTTTAGAATTTGACGTTTTACAGCCGACTTGTCAAAACTGTTGATTCACCATCACTTTTGCAGAGAGGAACCAGTTCTGAAACGGGTGCCTGACAAGTACCAAGAGCCCGCTGTTTAAACACATTGCTCTGTTACACAGCTATCTCTCATCACGTCATCCCTGGGGGTGTTAGCATCCAAGTTTGTTTTTTTCTTTTTCTTTTGTGTGTCTGGAGCCGGAAAAGTTGATGATGGTGCTGCTTCATTTGGTTGGAGGTTTTGAAGAAATTATGAATTATTAGATGGAAAATGAAGACAGAACAATGACACGACTACGTCCGATGACCAGACAAACCTGTAGGGACATTCATGTCCTCTGTTAGTAGCTCAAAGTAAATTTTGTTGGTGACCTTTCTGGGACTGACCTGCATCAGACTGGAGGTGTTTTTACACCTGAAGTCATGCAGTTATCTGGCTACGTTGAGCTGCTGATGCTCAGCACTGGACATTAATCTACTCTGTGAAGACTGCTTTGAAGAAAATGTCCATTAGACTGTCACAGATGCCAAATAAATAAAATTAATAAATACATGTTAGAGAGTTTGATGTCACTTATAGGCAAGATTAAAGCAAACCACTTGAGTTCTATTCTACCTAATGTGTTTTTCTGTGATAAACAGCCTGGCCGAGGGAATAATCCCATCAAGGAAAAGAGAGATTAAAAAAGAAAAAAAAAAAACATCAGATATATCTCTCAGCACAAACGGATTGCATGGCTACCGTGAAGCACCCGTGTTATTATAAGATGGCTAATCTTGTTTCTGGGGTCTAAGTGGAAATGCAGACGTTTCCCTGCACGTTGTGAATTCTCTTTCAGAATCAGAAGCAGACACAGCGAACGGAAGACAGACACAGCACTTCTTTAATACTGCGAGAGTCCATCTGCTTCAGAGGTCTCTGCTAACTTTTCTCTTTTTTTTTTTTCTTCCCAGTTTTCTTTTTTTTCGGTGGAATTTCTTAGTAGGCTGATGTATTTGACACGTGTGTGACAGCCTCAGTTGTGTGTGATTGGGGCTGAGGCATCACGCTAGCTACCCCAGCTGCACATTATTCAGAAGAGGCAAACGTGTGTGTGTGTGTGTGTGTGTGTGTGTGTGTGTGTGTGTGTGTGCACGCAGGAGTCTGTTTTATTTGCAGTGAATTAAGTAGACTAATTATTTTAATGTTATGTACATGTACATATATATA
>JBAMYA010000018.1:16725324-16738692 GCA_037176975.1 Arrhamphus sclerolepis | reverse complement strand
AATGTGAAAAATATGTGAAAACCAAAATATACATTTTACCAGACTCACAGAAGGACCCAGATAAATACACACTGATACACACAGATGTGTACACAAACAGCACTAGCCCAGATTCTCACCTTGATATCTTCAGCTCCTGCCACGAGTTAGACTTTGACACCAATGAATGTGTGCCAGGTTGTCAATTTCTTCCAAGAGCCTTTGAATGCAGTCTGGCCATGAATTGTGCATGTTGTTTTGTTTTTTTTTTTTTAGGTTCCAACTGTCTGCAAGTCTGTTTTTGTTTGTTCCAGAATAACTTGGAAGGCCTGTACACTCTTGCGCATCCTTTAAAAAAAAAAAAGAAATAAGAAAAAAAAGAAGAAACTTTCAGGCGTTGTTGTGTTGTTTAGCCTCAGGTAAAGAGTCGACCCTGAAACTAAATTCGTCAAACTGCCTCGAACCAGATGCCCTCCCATTTCTTCTACCTCCGATACTGATGGATCTGTTTTTTTTCCTCTCTGCTGTTTTTAATGCACATAACTTTCACTGCTTGCCCTGTTTTTGATCCATCCTTTCTTTAAGTCAAGACACGCCGCGTTTTTTTTTTTATTACAGCACTGTAATGTTTATGAGCAGGACATTTTGTTTAACTCTGAAAGTTGGGATGTATTTTGGCAGCCGTCTCTCTTATTCCCCGCAGTGTGCCACATGTGATCTTTGGCATTATTAGCGCAGGAAAAATGTTAAGATGCATGTTGTAAATGTCACAGAAATATACACACGGCCTTTTTGTTTTAAACTGTTAAAAGTGGTTGTTGATGCTCGACTTGAAATATTGAAAGTCACGTGACATGTCGGTGACATTTCACCTTCGCGCTGCAGAGGCGCCCTGCAGAGGGGCTGTGTGCACCTGTGGGGAGTGAGCGGTCAGGTATCAAGTCCACATGTGCACAAATATCCTCCTGCACATATGGAAGAAGAAGAAACAGGGTGAATAAGCACACATATAGTTTTTTATATCGCTCGCTGGTTGATCCGCAGATCAGAATGGAATGTGGCCTCATGAAAGGCGCTTTGATTCATTCACTAGGGTTTTTAAAAAAAAATTTTATAAGGTTGTTCGGGACCCACCAGAAACCTTCACAAATCCTAAAAATTGAGAGGTCAGTAAAGATGATCAGCTTTCAATTTTAGACCATGAATTGGGAGAGGCTGTAAATACACTGCAAACTAGTTTTAATGATTTTTATTGACGTTTTGTTGTTTCTTATCAGGACTTGTGCACTGTCTTGAAATATTCTTTTTTTTTCTTTTCTTTTTATTGTTGCTTTAATGTGTGATTTTCGTGCTGCCCTCAAACCCTGAATGATCGTAAGGGACATTTTCAGGAACAGGCATTAAAGCGAAGAGAAAAAAAACAACAAAACTTTATCGTATGTTGTGCTTTGTTTTACAGAGGCGTAGGCTACTGCAGGAGTTGGGAGACCAGAAGATCCCCTTTCTGGGTCCTTCTGATCGAGGCTTTCAGCAACTGGTGAGTCAGCACTACTTCTACATAATGATGATAACATCTTTCTTTCCCTACTGAGAGACACTCAAAGTGGGCTTAATATTAGCCAGCGGCAGTTTTGAAAAAACACACTACGCTAAGGTTTTATGGTGCTGCATATACTGGTGATTATGTCTTGACCAAAACTAAGTATCTTTCCTAGTGGGATTCCAGCTACTCTGGTCTGGTGCTGAGGCGATGGTGCTCACTGCCTGCTGACCTGCACAGCCGGGTGCAGGCAGCTCTGCTCACCCTCAGAAGGAAGGGCTGCCTCCTGAAGGATCTGGTTCGCGTCCGCGACCGTGATGTGTTCACTGCTGTGTCTCGAGCGCTGCTGGGTGAACCGGGCCACACCTATCGCTATCTGGACACACGACTCTTTGCTATTCCGTGGCACAATGAGGACACTGGCATCAAAGGACGGAACTGCTGCGATGCCGATTTAAGAGACGCTTGCAAGGCATTGTGGGAGCTTAATAACTTCTTCTGCACTGATGTGTCTCAGCTGAAGGAAGGAGACAGGCTAACACAGTGTTTGAAGGCAGAGGCCGAGGCCAAACAAGGTGAGGAAGGGGAAACTGAATCTAAACACAGCGAAGACTCCAAGAACAGTGAAGGAGGGGACTCGGAGTCCAGACAAAGTGAGGAAGGGGACACAGAGTCCAAGCACAGCGAGGAATGGGACATTGAGTCGAGGCACAGTGAAGAAGGCTGCTCCGGGTCAAAACAAGAAGGGGAGTGGGAAGCTGAGTTCAAGCAAAGCGGTGAGGAGGGAGAATCCTCCCAAGTCAAACAATGTGACACCAGTATCGCAACAGTATCAGAACACAGTGAAGGAAAATGTCCCGGCTGGGCGACCGAGACTGTCAGTGGGACAGAGACTGAACCTGTGGGACTCAAGGCCCAGGAGAAGCCTGTGTCTCAGCTAAAACACAGCCTGTCAGGTTACCACATTAAGGACAAAGAGGAACATGAAAGTGGGCAGGGCTGTTCCCAGCCTAGTCCTCCACAGGTATACGCTGGTCCAGTCAAGTTCAATGTCACCTTACTCAACTACATGGACCCAGCGCAAACAGGCACGCTCAAAGAGGAGCCATACTATGGTATGGGGAAAATGGCAGTAGGGTGGCACCATGATGAGAACCTGATCACACACTCTCCAGTGGCTGTTTACAACTATAGTTGTCATGATGACAAAGGTAAGAGGTAGCGGTGTACGTGTCATTAATGTGCAAAACAGGTTTCTTTTATTCTTTCATCCAAAATGTGCATGCTAATCTATTGCATTTTGATTCTAAAAACTTCTTGCACTTCAATATCCATTCCATCAACTTATCTCACTTGCTTTCTGGTGGATCAAATGCAGCTAACCTTGTGTATTATGGCCCAACAGCAACACTGCGGCAGCTGTCGACATGGCCTCTGGTGAGGCAACCATCAGATCCATCTATGTGATAGTGTCAGGGCATTATCAAATGTCATCACCAGTTCACTGCTGACAGCCTTATCACCGCCTATGCGTTGGGAGATCACAGACGTTTGAATCTGAGCTCTTAATACCCGTTCAATAGCGTAGTCTAACAAATAGGCCTTATCACACACACTGCATCTCATCTAAATCATTTCCCCAAGAAATGATCGATGTGCAATTATCTGATATGGAATAATGAATCCTGCTTTGATAAGTGTTCCTAGACTGTACTGTATGGCTAATATGTTGTCTCCTAATTACAGAATGCACTCTCTCTCTCAAGAGCTGATAGTATTTGTTGATTGAGCTGATAAAAAAAAAAGAGAAAACTTTGCTTTCTAGACAATATGCAAACCAATCTGTTTGACACAATACATGCATATAAAATCTTATTTGAATTAATAGAATATATCATAGCAGGGTTTTTTTTTAATTTTATTTTTGGTTTGCAAATGTAGAGATAATTACAGACTATACTCTTAACACTAATGCCAGTTTGTTTTTCAATGCACTGTGAATAAAGGTTTTCGCCATCCAACAAATTAATGAATTTGAATGTGTACTGACTTACTAAATCATTCTTTGCCCTCTCCAAAGGCTGAAGTTAAAAACAAAAAACAAAACCAATAAATTTTCCTGTTGCGAGAGGAGCTGGACATCATCAAAGATAGATATGTTCTGTTGTTAAATGATGGAGCTGTGCACAGTTTGAATGTGTGTCTTCGAAATGTAGAGACGTCATTATGAGGTATCACGCAGGTGCAGCTCCAACCGTTCTGACATCTCAACACATTTTACAGCTGGGCTTTTCTTTACTGGATTGTCTGAAGGAGAAACACCTGTTCCAGTGGTCTGCTACAATAATTTGTTCCTGGCCGTTTCAACTCTGACCCTGTGAACACAGGCTTCAAACGCTTCGGCGTAACACCTTGCCGTGCTCAGCAGCTATGTCTTCTCGCTCTTGGTGACCCTGCAGCTCCAGACTTCAGAGTCCCTAAGAACCATAATGTAGGTTTCGGGTTATTCAAGCTGGGATTTTAAAGACCTGTTCCTGCAAAAAAGCACCAGTATACCATGCTTTAAAATGTTCGTATACATAGAGTAGATGTTTGTACTGTACATTGCACATTCTTCTTTTGAGATGCCAATTTTTGCCTCTTTCAGCAGCCTGATCTTGTTTTACTCCTTTGACCAGGGAACTGTAGAGTTGTGCTATTCCCAGCTGCTCTGATCTAAAGGAATCTGCCACGACTGAGTGTTTTCCGGCACAGATGATGGTGCTTCCACCATTCCTGAAGCCTTGGGGAGTGCTGTCATTAGCTGGCTCTCAGAGCACAATGGCTGAAAATTAAGTTACTATTTATCCGTGCTGAGCAAAGGAAAAGGCAGCCATGGGGCAAGGAGGCTGGAAAGACTTTAGCATTGATTTTGCTGAGGGGTGTTGGCCAGCCAAGCCAAATCTTGTTTTGTTAGGACGCCGTGTAAGAATGGAGGGTGAGAGAGAAGAACAGGGGAGGTGATATCAGTGAGTGCGTTTTGCAACAGGAATATCATAGGATACGTACTGCCCAATAACACACTCTCACACACTCACTAAACAACATCAGGGGCTTTTATCCAACTATTTCCTCTTGCACAGCATAATGATAGCATAAAGATCCTTTGCTAACAGCCAATAAGACCGCAGCAACACGTATCGTCTTTGCTTGGGCCTTAAGTGATTCTTACTTTCAGGAGACAAAGGCTTACATCTTGCAGCCATTGTTTGCGTGGTATTGATTTAATCATTGCACTCCATACTTTTATCGTGTAAATTCTTAATTCAATCTTTTTTTATTGCTGTGGTGATAAGTGGTCATTGTTAAAGTGTTTTTTCAGTGCATTACCCATGTTTAACAGAGTTTTTTTTTTTTTTTTGTTAAAGAAAATAGATCAAATGAAGTCTTAAATAGCTGGTAGTATGAAATTATGAAACATTTGGATGTCTGTAAAAAGAAGTTGGATTAGATTGGCATTTTGCACAGGGTCTACCCTAAGGCCAAAATGTGAACTGTTCCAGTGAGCCGAGATGTGTGTGACTGACAGGTGAGAGCAGTGAAGGCGGCACCAGTGAGAAGACTTGCTGGAGGATTGGGCTAAAGGTAGCCTGGGACATCCACACACCCGGCCTGATGCTGCCGTTGGAGTCCGGCGACTGCTATTACATGAGAGGTACTACGGTTTCTTCATCAACACTCGCTGAATACGTCACATGCTGACTTGTTGCTCACACAGTTTAGCTGCATCCAACATTATGTCTGAAACCCGGAGGAAGGAGCACTTTCATCGCTCTGTCTTTTTGTGTTTCTGGTACTTTGGCCCAAATGACCCATACCAGCAGGACGCAATTCACTCTCACTTTCATAGTCTGCCCTCTTCCTCTCTTCTCTCTCCAGGAGAAATAGAGCCAGAACATGTGTGTGACAGAAAGAGAGACTACCTGGCCCAAACACAGAGTTTTAAGGGTCCATGAAATTGTGTGCATTAGGGGGGTTAGGAAAACCAAATGTTATTTTTTGAAGTCCTGTGACCCATTGCCGACTACGTCTCAGTGGGGAGAGCAGACAGCCATAGGAGTGTAAATCATAGCTTAATGCTTTTGGCTGCAGCAGACACCTCCACCCACCTCTTTTCGGTCCCATGGGTCCTTCCAGGCTTTCTCATATTTTTTGAGTGCAAGGACATTTATCCACATCACAGCAGAAGCCTGTGTTCAGATGTACTGGAAGTGAGGACCCTTGGTTGGATGGATGGGGGATTTATTATTTTATAACGGCACCCTGCTTTCATAAGTAGTTAAAGATAGACATAAAATACAATCTTGTGTTAACCTTGCACTTTCACTGCTTGAAATATTATTGGCTTTTATTTTTTGCGTTGACGTGTTTGCTTTTAGATAGGCAAGTAAAAGTATAACAAAATAATATTAATCAACTATATTTTCTGACATAATATGTGTCATTGTTTCATATCTTTATTGTTGATATGTAAATCCATCTTTACAATTCCAAATCACAGTCTTGTATTCATATTGTGCACATTTTTAAATGAATATTTAATTTGATTAATAATTTTTTTGTACTGGTGTCTCTGGAACTAATTAGAATTGCCTCGTTTGCAGCTTTAAACAGATATATGGTCATGTGCAAAAGTTAGTGTCCTAGTAATAATAATAATAATAATAATAATGCTAATAATAATGTTAATAATAATAATAATTATGATGAGACTGAGAGGAAAAGACCTGATCCTGGTGGCTCTCAGTATTCAGGACAACAACAACATTTTTTCCACGATGACTTTGCTTATTTCACAAAAATCCAACAGTCAGCTTTTGAACGGCCTTGTCAAAGTCCTCCTAAATGAAATGATGTGTTGGGATGGGGGACTTAAAAGAGCTGTGTAAAAGTTAGGGCTGGGCGATCTGACCTCAAATCAATATCACGACTCACTTAACATTTTACCTCAGTTACAATTAATGAGCGATTATTTTAATTTAGTTTCATTTTTTTGCTCTCATAGATCACTGATGATAAATATGGTCAACTAATAAAACTCGAGATTTGATGCATGGATGGATACATACATAGATGAGCTGTTTTGGTGATTTTGAACATTTATTTGCTCTTTGTCGTCTTCAGAAAAGCCAAAATGTTATTGTTAATATGTTGTTGTTTGTTTCTGTCAGGCGATTTTTATTTATTTATTTTTACCCACAAAAATGCAACTTTTGCATATGAAAGCGTATGCAATGTGATGCCCCATGCACGCAAACTTTAATATTCCACTTATTTTAAGGTAACTTTCAAACAGCCTGCAAAAATGGAGGAATATGAAGGTTTTGATGACTTACTGTCGTTGACTCTTTGAAGCTGCTGTGTTTTCATCAGGGAGCAGCAAAGTCTGTGCCTAATATTCAGCTTGACAGGGCTCGAAGCCGACCTCCTTTAGCAGGATAAGATTTACAATAGAACCGTCAGTTTCAGGCCAGCCATGGTAATAGAGTGATGGGCTGTTGTGCAGACCATTCTAATGGGACTTGACTGTCGCGGATCAGTGGGGATTTATGCTCCGCTTGGTGAGTACGCCCTTGAGAGGCCAACTGCTCCACGACGATAGCGGCACACACAGTCCTTGGCCGTCTGTTGCTTTGTTGGTCTACCTGAATTAAATACTTGGCACAGCACGTGGACATATGCACTCACCTATAAATTTACACAACTTGCACAGAAATATTCACGTTTTCACAGCAGCGTTCCTTCATCCATTACTTCAACGCCTTAAACACACACAGACAGAGCAGTGTCGACCGAGCCAGGTGTTAAAGGATACGGTACCATTGTTTCTGGGGCATACACTCTCTGATAAGTAGTTTTGTGGTATTAAAAGGAAACTACGCCGGGATATAACCACAGACACCATTATGTATTTTAGACACCATTTGTCGGCGGCTGGCCCTTTTGAGCTGCTAATGTCTGAGCTGCTGGAGGCAAATTGAATCACCATCATTTCCACCCAAATGGAATTTCACTGGTTAAAAAAGAACAATGCAAGTCTTGACACCAGGCCTGTTCAATAATCTGATTTCCAGCTCTCAATGCACAGGGGGACTGGAGAAAAGAGTTGACCCAATATATTTAAAAGCCTGCTTCCTGGAAAAGGAGGACAAGTGGCAGCAGGCACAGGGGTTGAAAGAAAGATAAATATTTATTACAGTTATCGAGTTTGCCTTTACTCCCTCCTGATCCAACTGACTGCATGAGACGTGCCAAGAAAAGAGCAGATTGATGGAGATAATTTGTTATTGGATATAAACAGTTTTAAAGACGCAGAGTAATTCTGCCCAGAGACCTAATCCTTCACAATCTCATCAGGGTGAAGAAAACACAGGCAAGTTGTTTTGTTTGTCGCCGTCTTTTTTTTTTTTTTTTTTTTCTTCCTCCCACCAAACAATAATATCTTCCTTCCAAAGCATTCGGCTGTTTGACTTTCAAATCACAGGCATTAGCTGGTGTACTCTTGCTCAAGGCAGGTGTAAATATGCACATGTGCTGTGAATGACAGCTCTGTCATGGCTAAATTAATTATTGGTATGAGGCAAATAATGGCAGAGCTGAGAGACATCTATACACACAAAGAAACACATGGAGGGATACACACAAAACAGCACCAAGGCCTCTTTGTAAAGCTTCTGTGATATTGGACAAATGTTTGGTAGTATGGCTCCTCCATCTTGACAGATTGAGGGTGATCAGGTTTTGTTTGGTAATTAAAATTATGGTAGAGTACTCGTCACTCTATTTGATTCTGTGCTGGACCAGGCGAAGTCTGTCTGAGTGTACAAGATGCTTTAGTCTAATGCACTCCGTGCTTTTCATCTGTTTTTTCTGTTGTAATATTTTCTTTTTTTATTGTTGATTTAAAAAAAAAAGAAGATAAAAAAACAAAATCACAGAATCAGTATGCAGTTAATATTCTCTTTTTTCTGGTCTCATGTTTGATGGTCCTTTGCAACAGTGTTTGCATGTCCTGATTATGTTTGTGTCTGTCAGATGACCTGAACGGCACCCACCAGCACTGTGTCCTTGCTGGAGACACCGCACGCTTCAGCTCCACACACAGAGTGGCCGAGGTGAGAAGTCGGCTAGGCTAGATGGGAAAAGCTGGTGTTTCGAAGCCGTTGTGAAAATTCGGCGTAGCATGCTAACACCGCCTTTTGGTTTCATTTAAGACAGGTTTCGTGCCATTTGAGGAAAGCTGACGCTCGGTGGTTAATTTACAGGGGGGAAAAAGTCAATCATATATTTGAACGTACATTTTCAGAATTCTTTTTTTTTTCTTTCTTTTTTTTCATTTTATTTTTTTAAATAAAGACAAAACAAAACTGAATTCCATCTTCATGTCCAAGGTGAATGCTATTCAGTAGCTTTTTTTCACCTTTATATAAACTTTTAAGTATTGTCTTTTGGTGCACATATTTATAAACCAGGGTAATGCCTGCCTATTGGTTACACTTGTGGCACTGGATCTTTCTCTCACCTCTTAGTGTTCCAGTGGGACGCTGACCTACATCCAGTCGCGGTGCCAGGAGGCCCTGTCCAACCTGCACACCGACCCCGAGACGGGCTCCCACAGCCTGCTGGTCCTGCAGCCGAGAACGCTACAGAACTGTGAGGAGATACACAATGAGGTGGGGAGTTAGTGGTGTGCATTTCCATGTATGTGCATGCACATATGCATGTGAATGCTAATGTTTTTCTGTGTGTAACATATTGTACTTTTCTTGGTTATCATCATTATCTGTAGGCAAAATGGTCAACAGATATTTTTAAAACAATAATGAGTCTGCCTGTGGATTACTTTTCATTGATAAAAATAGAAGTTTTCCTTGATTTGTTATTAATGCAGCAGTACCGAATGACATAAATCCAAACAGCTTTTGGAAATTCTTCTTCGAGTGTCAGAAAAGACACCAGAAAGCAAAGTGTGCACCAAAAGAGTTTGTGCCATAGCATGCCAGCCTTTGAAAGTCTGAATATGTTTATCTGTGATCATAAACCTCCCTGACACTCTCTGAGTTGTCCTGATGCTGTAATCCTCACCCATCTGGTACTCCAAGGAGGTTAAAAACAACTAAGAACCATCTGCAAATATAAAGATGATTTAATCCGGACAGCATCACAGAAATTGTTGAATACATAGACCGCGTTATCTGCAAATGACATGGATAAACATCTACCTAAGTAATCGAATGTATTAGCGCAAACATGTATTTGTGCTTTTTTTTTTTTTTCCCATCATATGGATTTACACACCTGTAATGCCCATAAATCCACAGCACATAAACACATCACAGCCGTTTTGTTGACTTAGTCTAGTAATTCTTTTAGCAGAAGATCAGTCTAGGCAACAATTGTATAATATGACATCATTTGTTTAGATTGCCCCTACAAGATGTTATGTTTAGTCAGAAGTTAAAACGTATAACCTGTACAGTTTAACAAACAACACATTACATACATATATTTTGGCAATGTTTAAGCAATTGAAGGGGCCATTCAGTATGAATCAGAGTAACTGCATGAACTGATTAACAGAAATGTGTAGGGTATGGATACTATTTTAACTCTGGTTTTATTCCGTTTTTTTTCTGCAACAGGAAAAATACAAACCATACTGGGAGTAGTCTGATGGGAGGTTAAAAGGTCTGTAAATGGCTGAATGGGAGCATGCCAGCCTCCCATCCCCTACTTGCCTTGTTTTTTATGCTCAGGGAAATGCCTACAGTATGAAATCCAGGTTGTTCTCATTTGTCGTGGCCTGTGATGGATCGTAATGCAATAGCCTCTCCATATGTTTTCTAAAGCAAGAGTCATGCCACTTTCCCCTCCCTAGCCCCTTTTCATGCAGAACAATGAGTGACGTTGGTTTGGGAGTACTCAGAGATAGAGTGAGGTTGAAAAAGACGAACTCGAGGGCTATCAGCCTACTGTGTTGGTTTGCCGCAGGCCAAAAGTTAATATAGGATCTCACCTTTCTCCCTTCACACTGTGTGCCTAAAGTGCACATCGTTGCCAGTGCCAAGACCCAGGCCCCCCTCAGCAGGATGCCATGACAGATGAGTCTGACGTAAGGTTGTTTAAAGGTTGTAGACTATATTAATTATTCAGTACTGTCAAAAATAAAACAAAAAAAAGGAAAAAGCACCGTCTGCGTGGGGAGAACTGCTGCACTTGTCGAGCTAGCAACACCTGCTAGTTTGCCGCACAGCGCCACAGGATTACCAAGCAAAGGCCTTCACCAGGAGGGCAAGACAGTTTTATTCAGGAAAACGGGCTTCTATTTATACAAGAGCCCGTGTCTCTGTATGTATGTGTGCGTGCTTAAATAAAAAGGGGGTGGTCTCACAGGGGCTCTTGTCCTACCTGGTTCTTTCAATGATCGATGTGGCCATTTGTTTGGATTTACCCATGAGAGCAGAACACCCACTTAAATGATGTATTGTTAGTGGAGTTATTTATGATGGCGGCTCACTTTGGTGCTTGGTGGGTGCATATTGCGCAGGTCGTGTTTGACATGGACGACCGAGGAGTGAACAAGCCTGAGACATGCAGGCAGCCTGACCTGAGCTGTACCATTTGGGCCTTTGCTTAAAAAGTGCAAAACAACACGTTGGCACCAGGTGACTGTCCACGGATACCACGCAACGGGGACAAAGACACAGGGTTCATATTGGAGGATACAGATGAGGTGATGAAGTAGAGTTTGCCAACAGGGAGTGTAAGTTTGTGGATGGATCTGGATGTTTGGATGGAGTAGAGGTTGAAGGGCAATGGGTACAAAAATGAAAAAAAAAAGAGAAGAAAAAGAAGGTTCCTCCTCTTTGCGCGTTGCAATCTCTCTTACTGTCTTTTTAAAATCTTACCTGCTGTCTTCATTAGAGGTGTGCTCTAACATAACATCACCATGTCCCCCCCTGTGCAGGTTTGGCTTTGAAATGCTAATCCCAGGCACAAGTGTCTTGTCTCATTTAAAGCCACTGTGTCACTTCCCAGGTGGGTGTGTGACAGTGTGCCCTCAGGGATCCCCTCGGTTGAAGCTTGTCCCCCCACAGTAAACACTGAAAGGAGGGACGAGGTTTTCCCACATGTTCTAGCTGAAAGTAAACTGTGCAGAAGCAGGTGTGTGTGACCTTCCAGTGTCCTGCTTTTCAGGGTCAAAATGCCTCCCTTCAGACCTTTTTCCTGAGGGGCTGGGTCGACAGTATCGTTGTAATCTTATAAATCACTTTTTTTGTTGTTTTTGTTTTTTTGTTGCTTTTTCTTTTTTTAAACCAGCAGATCAGTGTTGTGTGCAGTTTGTTCTTGTTATTTGTGCTGTATTTACCACCCAATAAGATCTCACTCCTCATCCTTGAGCCCCCCCTCCCACCCCGTACTTATAGCTGCTTAATAAAAACATAAGTGTTTCATCTTAAAATCTGGAAAACTACGATTTAGCTTTTGGCATTTGTTTGTGTTCTTTCACGATTGAATTAATCAACTTTTTAATATCATTGACATTGATATGAAGGAGCGTTTCCCCACTGGCAGGTAAGACTAGTAACATATTACGTTCAGGAAAATAGCCCAAGGAGTTTTGAACACAATTATTTCGAGGATGGAAATCCATCCAGGACAATTGCAGCCAGTTGTCCTGGATGGTGAGAAGAGGCCTGGATAGGTAAACAGAGGATGGCAGAGGAGGATTGATCCCACTCTCATCAGCTCTCACCCCAGGGCCCTGGCCTGGAAATTGATTGGACCCGCTCAGGGAATAATGTGAAGGTGTGGGGGGGAAATGTGCCTCATTAAAGAGGAAAAAAAAGAGGCTTTAACTCTGGAGCTACCATGGTGGGTGGCCGCTTGACTAATGTGGAGCTAATGTGTAGTTAGTGTGTCCATCACCTGGAGAGATGACAAGGACTGCCGCAGGGGAGCCACAAGTTCCCCTCTCACTGCCCCCTTGCCATCTCGGAGAAAAACTAGGCCTAACAATCGCTCCCTTTTTAGTGCTGACTTTCGATCTGACTGCCCGCATAGGTGGCATTTAGTGAGAATTCCCTGCTTGGCACCTCTCAGCTGGGTGGCCAGACTCCAAATACCAAATAGCAGAGCTCCTCTGTCGCTTCAGATGACCTGCTTTGTGGCTGCCACTGGCCTGCGTAGTGGGGGACAGTCTGCCATGTCAGCTCAAAGCGGAGGCACTGGTTGGATTCTTCTCACCAAAGGACAGGCAGACAATCAGAGAGATAGAAGGAGGGACAGACTGAGAGAAAAGGACGTCCGATATTTGCTCTTGTGGCTTTGTTGTGTCTTTGAGCTGTAGTGATCGAAGGGGAGTGGATTTGGAGTGTGTTGAAGGGGCCATAAAGGATGACATTTCTTTGAAGGGTGGGTTGTATGGAGTGACTGAGAGGCTGCTGAGCAGTGCCACTGGCTGTGTATTTTCTCTGACATGCCGCAGTCCTTGCATGTCATCCCCGCTGTGATCAGAGCCGTTTGGGAGTAAATGGCAGGATGATACTATGCATAGCTCCTAAACCCAGACAGGCCTCACTCCGCTTGTTTGTTTGAATAATTCCTGGCCTTTGTTGTTTTCTGGGATGATTAATTGAAGTTAACTTGTCTCATCCTACAGAGCAGTGACCACTGGAAAGTGTCATTATTGGTTTAGTTTTTACATTTTTTTTTCCAATTACTTTTTTTATTCTATATGGATGTTGAAGGTGCGTATATGTTTGGATTTATGGTTGTTGGGTTTCTGCTTATTGGAGCTTGCAGCTACC
>JBAMYA010000018.1:16676404-16711301 GCA_037176975.1 Arrhamphus sclerolepis | reverse complement strand
CCATACAGACTTTATTTTTTCTTCTTGGCAAGGAAGCTTTGGTTTTGGAGGTCCTTATTTGCTGGGCGTGCAGCTTAGTCATTCTTTTTTTTTTTTTTTTTTTTTTTTTTTTTACTGTACATTTCTAGATAATTAAACGTAGATGTCTATCGTGAAATTTAAGAAGGCCTGTGCAGTTTCAGTACAGCGGCTCCAAGGTTTGTAACCACATGCAAAAAGTGAAGAATCACCGCTCCTTGTACTTCTTGTGGTCAATCAAAACTTTGTAAGTAATTCCCTTTAGCTTCATCAGAAATCAGAAAAAAATAAAAAAAACAAAAACATAAAAACCAAAACAGAAAAAAACTGCCTATTCAATAAGAGCATGTCAGAACAAATAGAAACCAATAGAAACCTAATGTATAGTGAAGTGTGTCCTACACTGTAGCTCCATGACTGGCTTTGGACCCTAGTTAGCAAAAAGCTTTTTACTGGCAGGAGAACGAGGTGCTGATCACAATCTGATAACTTGGTAAAATATAGAATTAACTTTCATGTACTGAAATGGAGAAAAAGTGGGGTTTTAAGAGAGCAGAAGGTGCTTCAGTGTCACGCTCATCGCAGTCTTCTCTGTCCAGCTCTGTCTTCATTGTCCTGAATTAGTTGAAGCGCCATGCAAAGCTCTCTTGTGATGGATGGATTGCGCATTCAAGGCAGTCTGCACAGAAGTTTGCAAAAGTGCGTATGTAGCCCCCGTCCCAGTGTGCTGGAAAGCTCATTCAGACCAAGAACTATGTGGCTTTGCCATTAATCCAACTGGATCCTTATCAAGAGACAAAGGCCTTGTAGAAAAACAGGCCGGTGAAGTTTTATGCAATATTTGTGGGCCCATTGGACAACTTGACAACAGATTTGCCCTTTCTTCTTGCCACCAAAAAAGAGAGCACCATAAAAAGCCTGCAAGTTCTGCTTCATTTGACACTGTGCAAAGCATATGTCCGTCCATCCTGCTTGTATTCGATCCAGAAGATGGACTGCCTAAAGGGCCAAAGAAAGCATCCCTGCCCACTTGAGTGTCTTACAAAGCCTTCAAACAAAATCACTTGCCAGGGGTCTTTCCTTTTTGGGAATGTCTCTATTTCTCCCAACCCTTTGTACCTTCAAACATGTTACTCTGATGTTTCAGACACATTTTTCTAATGTTTTACACTCCATATAATCTGCTGTGTGAAGCAAAGCCTATTTTACTGGCTGACATAATTGATGGTGCCCGAGACCTTGCTAAGGTCAACCCAGCAGAAAGGCCTTAGTTTCTGTCACCATGGAGATTGCGAGAGCACATGAGCACACCCACACTCAACCTCCCACACATGCACACACACACATAAGTACCCGCGCATAATAAAAACTGTGATCTTTTGATGTAAGAAACTACAGGGATCTTTAAATAAATAAAATAAAATAAATGATTGGATAAAGATTTTTTTTTATAGATCTTAAGCTGCAGTCACACTCATGTTGTGAATGGGGAGTGAATTTCTAACAAACTCAATAATATGTCAATTTCTTGATTACCATGCGATAGCAAAAATGTTGTTGGCATTAAATACTGAATATTCTGACAAGGCCTTTTTTTTATAAAGCCCTTTGAAGTCAATCTGCTGTAAATTTCACTCATAAAATCTGCTCAAAGTTGCAAAGATAATTCAGAAGACACACAAACATACAAAGAAGGAGCTTTCTTGCATCATCTATGAGTGAACATCTTTCTCGAACCTGCTTCTCTCATTTTCTGCGCTGTTTCTTCTGATGAATCAAAGGTGGCACAGCTTCAAAGTCTGGAAGACAACCCTTACCGGCAGCGCTAGCACCCTTCATTCTTTCCCCATAAACACACAGTCTCACACACACAAACACACACCGGCACACACTCTCACTATCTACCAATCACCGGTAATTGAAGCTGATTAAATTTAATTTCAGTAATGCCTCAATTTTGAGCCATCTGTAATCATGTGACAGCAGTCAGACGGCATTAAGCCCAAACAAAAAAAAGGAAAAGAAAAGAAAAACAAGACACGAGTACACTGTTTGACTTTGAGCTTAATGTCACAGAAAAGTTAAATTTATTTCTTCCAAACTAATATAATGTTTTCCACTTTTGGAGAGTCCCCCCAAGTGCGTAGTAACTCTTCAGTGGCACGCAGCAAACACACATAGTTCCCTTGTCCAGACTGGAACTGGCCTTGGCAGGATCACAACTCCCCTGTTGTTTATATCAGTGAGCAGAGGCTATCCATTACCCAGAACAAGGTGCCTGATGCCTTTTACCAGCGGCGGTCAAAGTGATATTGGTTTCTCATATTAAAGGGTAGAGGGACATGCATGCAGCTGCGGGTCTGCCAAAATCCCACTCCTAAAGCCAATGAAATCAGGTGTGAGAGCAGCTGAGCTTAAACTGTGGCAAAAGTCCATGTAGCTAATGTGCTGTCCATGTAGGTGGGCGAGAGGAGGCCAGGTTGTGGAGAAATGCTGGGTCATGGCAAGACTGCCAGCATTGGTGTTCATTATGAAAACCTCACGTTGTTTTTTTCTAATTTAAGAATTGTGATGCGGCATAGTGCCCGCACACATTCACCTACGCTGCTTCAAAGTATGAATTAAAGTGGATGGGTAGAATTAAAGAGTTACTGACATGGCAACCACAAGAGTTTAAGCCCTGCAACAGTTCAATCGCCTTATTGTAATTCCAAGGATTAATAAAATTAAGGAATTTTCCTTTTTTTTTTATCACATTGCTATTCAAACTATTCAAAGACACAGTTGACATGATAGACGATGATTACTGTACATGCATTACTGTGTTTCAGAGCTGCCTGTCATGTCCCAGTCACAAGGGGAGACGGATTACTGGTTAACACGATGCCTTCCACATTATGGGCACAGAGACGTTGGCAAACAGGAGGACGAGGGAGCCTTCTGACCTAGTGCTTGGCTGTTAGACATGTGGTGGCAGGGAACCAGGCATGGAGATTGCCAGTCTGAACCAACAGTGATGCTGTTTGGAGGGGAGGAACCACTGTGGCACTCTTAACACCAGCCACCAGCCAAAACTCAGGAATGTTTGGTGTTACTAGCGAGTTTGTTTACCTCATTTCTCTGTATGTAGTGATCTGTCACTGGGATGCCCTATTCTGGTCCACATATCCCCCCGTCTATTAAAGTAGTTAATGAGGGAGGACAGTTTTGGAACTTGTCAGCATTCGTGGCCTGGAGATGTAGAGTGTTTCTTATATTACAGAGTGCCAGTGAGGCTAAAAGTACTTTTGGTCCCCTGAAAGTCCCGGTCTAAAGTCAGCTTAGACATTTCATGGGGTGTTAATAGTCTCTCAGATGCTCCGGTGCTCAAGCTAGAAGCTGGGTTTTATAGAGTGTAAACTTTCAGTTCTGTTTGCATTCTTTTTTCAGTCTTCCTGCCTTTAAGCTTCTCCGTTATTATGTGTGCAGAGACAGCTATTCTGTGAAGTTTTACATCATGTTGCACTGTGTGCAGCAACAGTCTTCCCGTTGTATTATTCTGTGTTGAATGAATGACATGTTGTTATGTGATAGAAAAGACAGATGCTTGTTGGTGTTAAGATAGAGTCCTGGCTCGAGGTGTTAGTGAGCTGCCCCAGGCTGCCCTCCAGCCAGCCTTCACTTGGAACACTATCATCACTCCAACTCTCCACAAACCAAAATACCACCTTAGCCTGGCTGCATGTTTGTTTACCTACCCTGCCTCTGCACGGGGCGGACATGTTTATGCCTATCTGTAGTAAAATAGACAGAGCTGAATTTGGGGTCTGGGAATCCAGGATACGGGTACCAGTGCTCTTCTTGTCCTCTCATTCACCTCTGGAAGTGGCCAGGGTCAGGGGGACATCTGTGGTCATCATCAGGCTGATAGAGGTGGATGCTGAGGACAGCTACTGTCATCAAGGGGTAAATAAAAGGAAAGAGCCAGCTGATTTGTGCTAACACTGGCTCAGAGATAAAGGACTGTTCCCTGGCTGAGGCTGACCAGTAAACAACCAGTGGGGTGCCTAAATGGCCTGGAGATCAGCCTGGGGCTAAACCTGAAGGCCTCTCTCAGCACTGGGTCTTCTAAACAGAAGATCTTATGAGCGCGCATTCTGGCACGCAACCACCCATGCACACAGTTTCAGTGGGAAGACGTTAATGATAACCATTAGAAGCACATTTATACGCACAAAAATGCAAGACGCTTTTGGACATGCAAATTTACAATTTGTAAATGAGAGCAGAAATGGCGTTTCATACATTTAATAAAATAGGTGAAGAGATTTGAATGGTGACAGGCTCTGTGTTGGTGACACATATCATCATCATCATCATCATCATCCTTGGGTTAGGACAAAACTATGGTCTACTGATTTGTCCTGGTACCACATCAAATTCTGGAATGGTGGCTGGTCATGCTTTTTCTTGGCATTTTCTGTTTGGGTTGTTCCAATAGAATGTTGATTATAAAGGAAAAGGCTAAAAAAAAAGTTGTAGCAAGTAACCATGACAAGAGGAAAATGGTTTACATATGGGAGTACCTGATTGAACATTTTAAATCCAGAGAGGTTGAACAGGAGACGCTGAGTAAGTTGTAGTAAACAGTAAAATGCAGAGCAAGGAGAATATTCAGTTTGTTCTCTCACTTATCAAGAAACAATGAGAGATTACGATCACAGAAAATGGAGGAGCTTGGAGTGTTGACGACAGCATATTTCTACCCTCGGGAGCAGATTCTGGACTCCCTTCTACCCAACATTCACACAGAGGGAACAGAGATGGCAAACAGCAGAAAACCTTAAAGGAGGAGAAATTGTGGCTTGTTTACCACATTTATTGTGAAGGAGCACATCTGCACTTTTTGTGTTCTTTATTCTCAGCACATTCTGTGAAAATATGATTTCACTTTGAGGATTAATAAAGTAATAAGTTCTGTTCAACTCATCATTTAAGAGATTTTCAGTCATCTGGCCCTTTGGAAGGTGGTTGTATTCATTTAAACTTTTTTAAGTGCCGTCCTCCTTTATACTTTGTGCGTTCTGTTTTTCATCCAACTTTGAGACGAGTTGAAGTGAACTCAGAATCACGTGGAAACCAGGTCTCAGATCAGCTGCCAGTCACTCACTCCTCAGCGTTGTACCTGAAACACTGATAGTGTGCTACACTGCCAGCAGGGCAATGTGATTTTTACCAGTTGAGATATATGATAGAGCCTGAATCCAGTTTCTGGTACTTTCTTAGCATGTCACTCATCCCAGGAGGACACAGTTTGATCCAAACTGAAAGACACAGTTTCCAGAGGGAGTACAGCCAGCCCTGCCTCCTCCTGGTCACCATAATCTTTGGTGTCACGTCAGAGTCAGGTGCAATCACTCACACGCCGCTACATGTTTTGACACCTGTCCTGTGTCATGCAGAGGAAGTAAGCATATTACTCCCCTCCTTTGGAACCATGCACACACACAATCAAAGCTATCATCACATGAATTAAGACAGACAGGTGGATTGTCAGAAAGGGATTAAAAAGAGAGAGAGAGTAGAAGAAATGAGGGTTCCCTTATATTGTGGGTTTTTTGAAGAGAAGGTCGGATGACTGGGGAGGCAAGTCACTGTTAATGGGAAGGAATGAACGTGTTTGACTGGTGGATGTGACAGGAAGAGACTGTTCTTAACAAGGCGTCAGAGTCAGTCAGAGTTACAGATCCATCACTTCTCCGATGCTCAGCAAAGGAAGGGGGGCATTTAAGGATATTCAGAGAGGGAGAGAATCTGTGATGGGTAGAGAAGAAGAGGGAGACGGTGAGTGGAAAGAGGGATTTGAGTGCGGCTGACAGCGCTGCATTTAATTTGGGCTGCCAGATCCTTTTTCATTTGACTCTCTCTCAACCAGCTTAGAGGCTGTGGAGGACTTGGAGGCGAAGGTTTGCCAGGATGTCTCCGATTAGCAGCGATGTGCCACGTCACACTTTAAGCCGGCCTGTAATTCATGTTCAACAGGGGGATACTCACACATTACACTATGCTGTGCAGGACGTGATTAATTGACTCACACTCTAATATTGGGTGTAATTTGCCCATCCTCTGATGTGAAACTGACTTTATACTAGACTTACTGTATGCTGCCGTCCCAGGGATGCTATAATTGAGCCTCGGCTCAGAGCTTTGTAATTTCTAAACTGAAGATAGAAGCTCAAGGTTGGTGGGACAACCATCATGTTGTCTTTCCACCTAATTCCTTATCGTTTAATATTTTAGCTAAGATTTATTAAAGCCACGTTTTGATCTATATTAGTGTTTGATGTATTCAGGGTTGGTTTTATTTTAACTATTTCAAGGTGAGCATTTTGTCTTTTTGTTGTAAGTTGAACTTATGGTAAATTAAAGTGAGGTGAGATACGGCTGTTGGCGCATCCATTTCCCTTTAGCTCTAACGCCTTTTCCATCTTTGCACCTATTTTCAGACAATGCTCTTTTTGGCTACAGTGGAGGAAGAAGGCCAAGCAGCGGAGGGAAGGAGAGAGATGGCAGAAACCCTGCTGTCTGCCCTGACAGACAGACACCAGCAAAGACAGACATGGAGAGACAGGTAACACGGTGTACCACCAACTTTCTTCCCACCATTGGTCTTTAACTGTTGCTTTAAGACAGATAAAGAAATACTCCAAAGTATGAGGCCTCTCTGACATTTACATCATGACACACAAATCTAAAAGGGTTACTTGAGATCTGCTTTGGAAACAGCTTCGTATATACAGATTTAATTGCAGACTGGACCTAAAATGTAACACTGAGACTATCAGAAAGAAGGGACAGTGCACACTTTCTTTCTTTCTTTCTTTTTTTTTTTTTTAAAGGAAGCTGAGGCCTTTACATGTTTGCAGCAATATGTTGAGCTAAGATATATTTTATAAGTAAGTGGTGGGAAGTACAGATTTCTTTTCAGTCATCCGTTGTTGCGGCTGCCGTGTCAGAGCCAAAAACAAAGAACAAGCTGGTGAAACAAAGCTGCCTCTGTACTAGGGACTGAACTGGACTGGAAAAAGGATGAAAAAAATATTTTCAGTGTTATGCACAAACTGCACATCTTCTAAAAGCATCCCGAGTAAACAAAGGAGCATCTTCTATTCTATTCTATTCTATTTAGTCTAGTCTGTATGGATTGGACTTTAGCCAAATACATATTACATTAGACAAGTTTTTAAAGCAACATTTTTCACATTTTGTATGTTTACGATTGGCTAGATACATTTCTTTTTTTAAAATTAAATTTGTCTTATTACATAATACTCTGCAATAAGTAAACAGTGTTTTTGAATATTAAAATTTTGGGATGTTGCAGAGTGCACTGGAAAATAAAATTAATTGTACGAGCCTTTTTTTTTCAACCTCTTCTGGTTTAGAATTGTAAAATGACCAAACTGAATAATCTGGCATGAAAGAACTGGGTCAGGCAGGTAGCCAACGAGCACGTATTCACAACAAATGAAATTATTTTGGAAAACTTTAGGAAAGGACAGCCATCAATGCAGCACTCCATCATTCAGGCCTTTATGGTGTAGTGGTCAGACGGAAACCATTTCTCACTAAATGGCACTTGACAGTCTCCTTGAAAATTGGCAGAAGGCCCCTGAACAACCTTCAAACAATGATAAGCCGAAACCTCTGATCTGATAAACCCCAGATTGAAATATTTGACCTCAATTCTTAATGATGTGTGTGGAGGGAACCAGACACTGATCATTACCTTCTTAACGCCACGCCTGTATTCAAGCATGGTGATAGCAGAATCATGGTGTCAAGGTATTTTATATTTATGTTTTTGGCAACAGACAGGGCTGTTGAGGTATGTACCTCAAAATACCAAAATGTACCACCGTGACAACATAAGAGTGGCTTCAGGAAAGCTCCATGAATGTCCCGATGTGGCCCAGCCAGAATCTGGACCTGAACTCTGATGCAAATCTCTGGAAGGAGTTGAAAAAGACTTTGAATTGATCTCAATGCATTCTTGTTAAACTCAAATGTTAAGACAGAAATGTGCAAAGGAAATGTGAATTCTCGAGTGTATTCAACTTCAAGAGTATTTTCTTAAAACAGTGCAACAGATTTCTTTTTTTCTTTGTCATTGTTGTTTATTGTGTGTTGAACAGTGACTGTAAAGATGAACTGAGCCAATCTGAAGATGAGTCTGAAACCTAACTGAAGTTTTCAGCTTCTTCTATCAGATTCTGCTTATGTGCTGCGTTGAGAATAACTCCTGTTATTCTGCTTAAGTTGCTGCAGATTTGTTTTGTTCATGCAGCCAAATGAAAGGTGATTACTAGCTTCTCTAGATGGTGGCTCTGGCTCATAAACAGCAACAAAAGCAAAGCTCAACTCCAAACACCAGTTTGATCACATGCATCCTGGAGAGGTTCCTTTAAGGTGTTTGCATCACTAAACAAAAACCTGAGAACAATCTTGTTGCTTCTTTGTTGATTCAACATGCATTTGTGCTTCCTGCTGAAGAAATGATGTGAATTCCACAGATCCAGCAGTGGTTGGTGTCTTTTTTTTTTTTCGGTCCTGGCAGCTATCACAGTGACACGTATGTGTTGGATAAGGCCACTCACTTCCTTCCCTCCAGATAAGGAGAGGGAGCAGGGATTAGAGTGCTGGCCATTCATTCTGATAAAGAAGGGCCTCACACTTGCAACGCAACATTATTTTAGCTGTTCACTTTCTCAGTCACCCTCCACCTCAACACCAGGTGACCCACACAAACACTGGCACACATCTTTTTTAAATTTAAAATTTTTTTTTTTTATTAACACTGCATTCACATGTGCTTTGCTGTTTATTGTCTCTTTGACCTCAGTGTCACACACAGACTAACAAACACTTTGAAACACACATGACCCTAGATCCTCGTGAAACCAAATGTGCCTTGCTCTCAATCCACACATTTGACATACCTGAGAGTTACATCTTTTTTTTTTTTTTTTTTTTTGTGGAGAATACTCGTTAACTCTCTGCTATGATGATGCCCCCATCTTTCCATGTTTTGAGTTGTTTCTTCTAGCTGACCCGTTGCTGTGTCCCATCCACACACCTTGCTCCACCGTGTCGGCGCCCAGTGCCTCACAGCTCTGATGTGGGTCCTGCTGTGATAGTACATTCCAGCTGCATGTGCTGAAAGTTAGAAACCATCTCACCATCAGCACTAACCCCCTTCCACCCCACCCCCCACCACCCACAATGCAATGTTACCACCTACTAACCATGCCTAACCCTAGACTTTGCTCAGCCCACCCTAAGATCCTGACAAGAAATATCACAGATTAGGACAGGAAATGTTCAGCCCTTGTCAGCAGGGAGGACAGACGTTTACTCTATCAGCAGTGGAAGACTGATGAGATTGGTTTTGGTGGAGGGCAAGCCTCCCGCACAATATGTTTGAACTCCAGCTGCTCCTGATACCTCTTCTTCCTTTTACATGCTTTTAATGTTTATTCCTAACCTTCACCAGCCCTACTTACAAAAAAGCCAGGGGTCGTCATGTCAAGTGGTTGTCAACAGATAGCATTTGTTCAAAACTAAACACATGGCTATGTGCAATGTTAAGTGGGACGTGCTGGTGCTGATTAGGGATTTGCTGCTGATGAGGGTCAAGGAGTGCCTTCGTTGTCCAAGGCAGAGTTAGAAAAATGTTTTAGTTCTTCATGCTTAGCACTGAGAGGCAGTTGTTTTACATTTAAAATACAGAACATAACGGAAGTGTATTTATTTTATTGATGTAATACCTAACCAATAGAGCATTGATTTTCATTTAAACATTCACCAAAGTAAGTCTTCTAGAATTATTCTGATTAAGTCTGATACCTTCTTATTAGCTTTAACATAATATTCAACAGGGAGGCTCATATCACCGCCCATTGTTTCCATGGTTTCTACTCAGTACGCAACACTTGAAAATGGGCGGCTTTAAAAAAACAAAAAACAAAACTTGATTGATGACTCTTCCTCGAGGCCTATAAACATAGACAACCAGCACTGATTGATTAAGTTTGCTGACTTTTGTTACTTAAATACCAGTTAAAGCAGCTCTGTGTTATGGAACTGGGCCGGCTTGCTGCGATTTTATGTCTGCAGGGTGTTTTTTGCGCAAGCAAAAAGGAAAGAAAGAAGAATTGGAACCTGGTGACCAGAGGTTCTTCTCACTTGACTTATAGGCACTTAGATTGAGTGATTCCTCAGCTCACACTTCAAGCAGAAGCAGTCCATTCATTCACTCTGAGCCAACAAAATTATGAGAGCTTTTTTATTCTTATGAGCTTTTCTGGTAACTGGGTTTTCCCAAAGCACATGGTGAATTCTTTGATAGATGCTGCCCTCCATGTCCCTTTGGTAAATGCTCCATGAGTACCCTGGAAAAAGATGGATTGTCATGTGGGTGGTTGACTTACCGCAGTAGCCGCTCAGTATGCCACACAGGAAGTACAGAGAGAACACTGAGACACAGCCTCCAGGGAACAGACATATTAGGATAGGAAACTGCAAATCCCCGTTGACAATACAGATGTTTTGAGTTTTAAAAATTCATAGATCATATTCCACACCTATGCAGTTACAGGGAATGAAGTATTCATGCTGGCAGTGCATACACTGCATTCTGCAGTCTTCCATACCTTTATTTTGAGGATCATTTTCTTTATTTCTTTATTTTTTAGTAGTAGATGACAACACCGGGAGGGGATCAAACCACCAGAATTCTGATTGGAGGATGACCAGCTAGCCATGGTTGCCCCATTGCGATAAACTTATGTTCACCCCTAACGCTATGAGTCACTTCTGGAAAAAAAAAAAAAAAAATAGAAAGAAAACAATGAAAAAAGCTTTGTCATAGTCGGTAAGAAAACACTTAACGTAACAGCTGCAAGTTTTGTTCTGACCATGCAAACTGCTGTAGGCTTTGTAAGGTCATTATATGATAATGAAAATCATTACAGAATTACATGGGGGTTTAGGACATGAGAACAGCAGGGAGGGGAGAGGAGGGCCACATTGGGTTTGATAAATGGACTGTGAAGGTGCCCATCTGGCCCTCTATGGCTTTTTCTTCCTGCTCTTTTATCCACTCTTGTCCTTTACCACCTCTCTTTCATTCCCCTCCTCTGTTCTACAGTGGGCCAGTGCAAAAGCGAGCCAGCCTGTAGTGAAAGATTAACAGAGTGCAAGCCCATCTCACCTCTTTGGAGGAAAGAAAGAGGACTGAAGACAGGCGGAGGTGTTTATGACCTAAAGCAGGGTTTGTGCCTGACTTGGCAAACCCCGTCCTCCCATCTCTTAGTTTTGAATGGTAGGAGAGTAGGCAGCTATTGACCTTTGGCATCGGAAACCGTTGGACAGCTCAGGGTGTGTGAATTGGCGTAGTTTGGAGGCATGGGGTGGTAATACATTACTAGGTCCTTTTCATTTGAGCCAGCCTAGTCCTTGTGCTCCTTACACTGGACAAACAGGAAAGCAAAGATGGCAGCTGCAAACAAGATTGCTCTTAGCAACGTTTAAGGTTCAAGCGAAGGTTTCACATGGCACATGAAGCATAGGTGTGTGAGATAGGATATATATCATTTAAAAAGCCCCCATTTCCACCTGTATATGATCTGGATAATTGAAAGGGATGTCAACCTTTTAAAAATTGTAATCACAATTAATCCTATACCTCTGTTGAATTATTTTTGATTAACAATGTCAGGATGTCCGTCACCGTAATTAGTCCAAGCTAGTAGCTAGGCCATGCGTGTGGCTTCAGTGAAGACATATTACTACTGCTATTATTAGGAACAGAAGCTTTTTTTTTTATAAGATTGTAACACGTCACATTATCAGCTAGATGTTCTTTGCGTCTGGTAATACGCTGATTGAAAGAACAAAGACTGATTTCCTCTGCTTGATCTTGATCCCACCAACCCAAACATTTGTACTTTAGTTTTGTTTTAGGCATATTCTTTCTTTTTTTTTTTGACACTTTTTGAATTTCTTTTTTTTTTTTTTCCTAATTTTCTTTCATAATTATATTTCTGTGACACTTCTGAGACAAAAGACAATGGTTTGGTCCATGCTGAACACTTCAAGTTGTCAGTATAATAGCTGTACTCTAACAATTTGTGGCGTGGTACATCTGTTACCTCTGTTTATTACTTTTCTCCAAACTGTGGAGAGTTAGTAAGGTCTTTATCTCAAGACAAAGAAAACATCAGACGACATGGCAAGCAGAGTCAAAGAATAGTGAGAGAGGTCCACGTGTCCGCAGCTGCACTCATCACTCGGCTGCCCAGTTCGACCCATGACCCATAGGGCTGTCTCCCAGCCTCCATCAGCTTTGTGTTTCCTTCCATTGTCATCATCTCTTGTCCTCACCTGGACAGGCTGCTGTTATACAAAAAGTCCATTCTGTCATCAAAACCAAGGGTCACCAGGGGCCAAAGGGGACTAGAGAGGTTGAAGCTGTGCCCAACCAAGGATGACCCCAACAGGGTTGTCAGCTACCAGTTGCATCGCTGTGGTGATGCATAGAGTCACAGAAAAAAGGAGGACAGAGACATTCGTTGGCTGGCACTTCATTCCCATAGTGGTGACATTTCTTTTGTGCTTTCCATGACAGAACCCGCCCCAATTCCTGCATGAGGGTGGGAGAGAGAGTGGGTAGACAATGGAGGCCCTTCCATCCCAGATGGGAGTTGGAAAGATTGTCAGTGTCATGCCCACACTAAAAATGGACAGATCACAGCCTTGTGATATGTAGCTAATGAGATCCTCAAAGCCTGAAAGTGGAGACATCTGCTGTTTTACTCACTCAAAGGTTTTATTGACGCTCTCTAATTAAATGTTTGGTGAAGACATCATCTAGTCATCTGTTATTACAATAGTCAATAAAGCTACATACATAATAAATACATTTAAAAACAAAAAAGCAAAAAAAAAGAAAATTATAATTGATCTCATTCTTCGTCATTGGACGTGACCTTTCACTAATAAAATGCCCGAAGTCAAAGATTGTTGTAAATTGTTCATATAACATCTTGCCTTGTGCACATAAAAGGAGTGATAGCAATGTAAAATACAACGTTTAAGTGCACGGCAGCTGCTGGTGTGTACAGCAAGAGCAGCAATGCTTGTAATTCAATACTGAACTAATCGCTGCTTGTCAGGTCTTCATTTTCTCATGAAAAGGAGTCATATGATAAGAGACTGACTAATCAGAGAAGGTACCTGGTGTCTGATAAAACCTATTCATGAAGTGAATGTGGCTGTCGGCATCACTGTGAAACACCATCATATGGATCTGTCATATGGGGCCAGACATGTTTCCAAATGACCGGAGCAGTGCCGATGCCGGGTGTGCATATTGCTAATCTTAATTTAAAGTGGGGATGAACTCTGAGCGGGAAATTTAGTAATCTGGTCAAGGCATCATTGACACTTTTGTGTCATTGTGTGGGATATAACATGCAAATGTTCTGGAAGAAGGGGATGTGGAATACGGTAAAGAGAAGGTGACCCCATGCTGTTTGTAGTAACACTGATGGTGGTATTGTTTGGACTGGTACCAAAAACCATTCTGTTTGGGTGTAGGACTCACTGGGCAAGTTGTCAACAGTATTTGTGTGTTTTGAGTTGAATTAGTTTGAGGTGACAGGTTAATAAGGTCTCCCGGACAGCAGCTTCATATTTTCCTCTTCATCACTCCCACAACAGTGGCCTTGTTTGTTAGAGCAGCACAGTCAAGGCTAGCTCAGTCTGTTTTCCTTGGCATAAGTTGCCAGGCAGAACTTTTGCTGGCTGCGTCCTTGTTCCCCTTTACCTCAGGGGTTTGCTCCACCTGCATGTGAAACTCTCAGCCCACAACTTTTTCTGTTCTGTGTGTCTTTTGCTTTGTGCCACGTATGTTTGCTGACATCTACATCGCTGTGTTTACTCGATTCAGGGCACTGAAAGAGAAAACAAATAAGGGCATGTCATATTCCTCTTTCATCACCAGCCAGCCTGTAATTAACGCAAGCGCAGTGGTTAGCTTAAAATGCTGTCGTGTAATTTGTCTGTCTTTATCTAAAACATGTCTGTGTGGTCCCTAAGGTCGGGTACATTGGAGCAGCGAGATCGCCTGTGGCCTTGGTATTTGTGAAGTGTCTGTTTGATTGTAAATTATGAATTCTTTTCCCATGCACCCACCCCTGTTAAGCAATCAGTCAGTTATGCATGACCTGACCTCAGCAGAACCTCGCAGCTGCGATCGTCTTCCAATCGTAGTTTCCTCCCAGGCTGGGAAGTACATCAGAGTATGTCTTACTCTGACAGGAATGTGCGCTTTGAACAAGATAACTGATGATTCTATTTCTTTACCTTCTACTTACTGTGCAAACAAGTTCTACCCATATAAATATGTGCTTACTTCTGTCTTGCCTGGTCCTCAAAGAAGTCAGTAATTAGCCAGTGAGCTACACGCTTTCTCTCGTTCTGCGGTTAAGTGTGGGATTGGTAAGTTTGCAACAAACACCCCCTCTTTGTCATAAATCTCTGCGTATTCTTGACTTGCATCACAATTGCATAAAATTATTTACAGGTTTGAAACAAAACAGTCATTTCATAATTGTACCTTTCACGAAAAGAGATTGTCATTGGAATGTGGCACTGAAAGGGAAAATGGGAAAGTTAAAAAATGCTATTAAAAGTCCCACAGACATTTAAACACACTTGTTGCAGACACAGTTGCCCATTAAAGGCTGCCTTTTTTAATATGGAAACAAGATTTCTGTTTGGAAAAGACAATGCGGTGAGTTTTTGGGGGTTGGAAGAGTGATTTGGGCCTGTTTCACTGGTAATCAAGCAAACCAGGACATTCTTTTTGGTCAGACCCAACATCCCAGAGACTTGATAGGGTATGATTGGGTGAAGATGTGTGGCAAGCGTGTAAAAAAACAGCAAGAGCAAAGCATTTTGAAACAATAAAGGGTGTTCTCACCAAAACAAAGGCCCTACAGCATATTTTATCTCATTTTAAGCAATGATTCACTTTTGGATTGATAGCAAATGTTCATAAAGACCATGAGATGAAACTTTACCAGTCTTTTTCTATACTGAATAAACTTTACTGTTGTGGTGACAAAGCTAATGAGCATTGAGAACCACTATAACACAGAATACTGTAGGGCTCCATAAAGCCAAAAAAAAAAAAAAAAAAAGAAATCTGCACTACAGATGTTTGTAAAGTTTTAGATTTTTTTTGTGTATAGTTTATTGTAGACATGTGTTTTGTTGTGAATTATTGTGTGCAGTTATGCAGTCTGGAAATGACAAAACTAAATGCATTAATGGGGATGTGCTGTTTAAATACACACATGTATGTATGTATGCAAAAAAACAAAAAAACAAAAAAAAAAACACCCCAAAAAACATGCACACCCACCTCCCCTTTCCAAGTCCTTATACACACATCTTTCTCCCCTCCGCTGTTAATTATAACCTACACTGCGGGAACACTTCATTTCATTGCAAGCATATTGTCTCTTCAAGGCTGGCAGGCAGGTCATAAATTATCCTGAAGGTGAGGATGGAAGTTGGAGGAGATAGTTATGAAAATTTCATCTGTCTGCCGTAGCGGCCACAGCTGCTCCTGTCACAAGCCGTGTGCTGGAGGAATTACACCGGGTCAGCATGTGTGTATGTATGTGGGTGTGCTCTTCACTTTCTGCATATGTGTGATTATGTGAGCACGTGTGAGCAGTTACGGTGTACGCAGGTATACGTCACACACACATGTATCTTTGTGTACCACCACGCTCGTCCCTGTGCTCCTATGTCGCTTGGCCAATGTGTACAGCAGGTTGGCCAGGTAAGACCTGCCTGTCAGTGTGTGGAACATCTCTGGCATCCCTGTCACCCGGGGGCCTCCCAACCCTGCCCCAAAGCAGGGAGACTAGGCGGGGGGACAAGCTCGCAGGGTGGTCCCCAAGCTGTCTCTGTTCATTACCGCTATAGAGACAGGACGCCTCCGGCAGGTGGCCGGACCTTTAGCCCTTACCTACTGCGATCATCTGCTGCTCCATTCTATGCATGTGTAGGTGGGGGTTCAGCTGTGCTTGATAGAGAGAAAAAAAAGTAATAACTTAAGCAGAGAAATGCATATTTTACTCAATTTGTGATCGTGAGAGATTATTTCATTGAAGTAATGCACCCGTGCATGCACTGCTCTGAATCCCCGTACTTACATATTTACACATTCATGGAAGTTTTGCATTTGGAAGAAACTGGAGTGTGCTGCTGTAGCAATTTCTTGACACAGCATAGCGCTTCTCTTTTCTACAGACAGTTGCTCAAAGTGGCAATTAGTAAGAAAAGAAAAACATTGTGAATACCCCCCACCCCCCCACCCTTCTCCTCCTGTGTCAATCTGCAGTTTCCTGCAAAAATTCTATTAGGGGCAAAGTCCATAGCTGTTAATTACAATTCTAACTAGCTTGCGTCCTGACAAATGGATTGCTTCAACGGTGATGTAGGATAAAAGGGATATCAGCGATTTCACTTCCCCGTACAAAGGCTGCCTCTGAAATGGGTCATCAATCCCATAGTGATAAATGTCTGCTGGAGTAATGACTCTCTTATCGGGCGGATTACTGCAGATATTTGTAATTATGTAGCCACACAAGTCCCCAACAGATGTTTTTGAGCCGGCACAATATCGAAGCCTTGGTTTAGTGCTAAATGGGAACTTTCTGGAAATAATAGGGATAGTTAGACCCATTGTTTTGCAGCAGGCATGGGTGAATGTGAAGATCCTAGTCTGTAAATGAGTGGGAATGGGTGTATGTCCCCTGCTGCACACACACACATATGGAGCCACATGTGCGCACACACACACACTGATGCATGAACTGCTAAATACACAGCTTGAGGTCTATCCTTCAGGTATTGTGCTCATTGGTCAGATGACTTTGAGAGCCAGGGGGCTCTTCTTCTCCTGTTCCTCCTCCTCCTCCTCCTGCTCAGCCCTAGAGGTAGCCTATGCTACGCCAGGGGGAGTGAACGATTCACTTTTAACTTCCATTTCTCTTATTTTGAGTTGAGATTCACTTGCAACCCTGAAGTTTTTTTTCTTCCCTTTTTTTTGTCTTTTTACCTCCTTCCTCCTCTTCCAGCTCTCATGAAATCACAATGAGATGTATTCAGCCTGGGGTGCGGCTCAATTCGCAATGCAGTTTGACACTAAGAGGCCCTTCTCCCTTCTGTTTTGGAAATGCACCTGTGCAAATGGACTACTGACAAGCTTAGCTCACTAGTGAAATTATCTGTGGTCAACAGACCCTTTTTTTTTTTTTTTTTTTTTTTCTTCGTAAGTATAATGCAGAAATATAGACAGCTGTGTTTGATTCCTTTCAGTCTCTCCACAGATATGAGTACATGACTACATAGACAGTTTACAGAAATGGTACCAGTAAATCCTTTGTGTTTGGATTGCAGGTCAGTCTACGCCTCTGTTCTCTTGCCAAAATGTACTCTCAGTGACCCGGCAAAGCTAGAAACCTATACACACATGCACAACCAGCCTGCCACTGACAGACGTGTTAGCAGATGCAGCCAGAACTGGTAATGGCAGGTGATTATAAGTGGCACATGTGCCAAACTAATTAAACCCCTGGGTTGACAGCAGCATTTGGTAGCACTGGCATTCTGGCATGCTGGCATTGGAATAATTGTAGCAGCAGCACATTTCACCTGCGAGACTGCAGCTAACAGCATCATTTATTTTACAGCAGGCTGCACCGGATGTTACAGCAGCGGCTTGAGGTAGCTTGCTTTAGGTTTGACATGTACTGTATGGCGACGGCAGGCACAGATGGGGCGGCCACTCTCTCACTGTTTGAGCCACCCTCTGTCAGACCATATTTTGCATGGGGGCATTGTTCTTGTACGTTACGCAGTAATAGGAGCTTATTTGAGATCTTACTTTTCTTAATTCTTCTTTTCTACGACAGAAACATTCTTAAAAAAAAAAAAAATGTATATGCCTGATCACTCATTACTATGTCAGTTAACAACTAGAGGGTAATAGACTGTAGATAGGCTACATTGCTGCTATAATACTGTGGTATACTGTTTGAACAATACAGTTTATCCAATTAAATAGCCATTTAAGCATATCGTTATCCATAATATGAGGACAAAAAGACCTTTCTTCAATGATATGCATTTGTGTAGTTGTATAATTCAAAACGGTGCAGAAATATCATGTAAAAAACATATTGCTTCTTAATATGTATTTCGCAGAAAGCAAAGGGATGGTGCTTTTAAAAAAATGTGCAGTGAAAAGAAGATCAAGACAAGAAATTCAGAGTTTCAAGAATTGATTTTAAGGATGGCAGATTCATCCATCCCTGACATCTCGAGGCAGGGTGACCCAGTTTTGTGCGTCCCCCAGTCAAGGCACAGTACAGCAGGCAGGCAGGAGAGAGACAAGGACACAGGGACGGGTCTTTTAGTTTGTTCAGAACTCGGGTCAACACTTCTCCAGCTGGAGGGCTGGAGCTGTGAGTCCCCATCACAGAGGTCAGAACTGTGCCAGGAGGTCAGAAACTGCAACAGGAGGCTCACATTCTGTGCATTTCTCAACATCCACGTATCCCCACACACCTACATACACACACACACATACACACACCTGGAAATTAAGTGAGAATTCTGATCAGTGCTGCAGTTCTGTAGAAACCTGTCTGGATGCAGCTGACTTAACGTTTTCATGTGAGCAGGTGTGGTCACTGCACTACATCTCAAGTAGTGTATGTTTGTGTTTGTGTGTGTTTCCGTGTGTATGTGTGTTTGCCCTCTCGGCAGTAGGTGTTACAGTCTGTTAGTGTACTGAGTGGAGTTGTGCAAGGCCTTTAAGGACATTGAATGTACTGTCAGATTTATGGGCTGTGGTGTGGCATGTGATACCCCTTCATGTGATCTCCAACCAAGACCTAGACAACTGTGCTCTGGTACTTCCATGCTGTAAATCACAATGGTGACAAATCGCTCCCACACAATTTCCCAAGAGGCTGCACTGTCTTGTCTGTTTTCACATAATTGCCTCTTTACTTTACTGCATATACTGTAGATCACTTGCTGAACCTACTTTTTTCTGGCTTATATTGCACATGCTCAGACTGTGTTCGCGCTTGATAGCTACCGTGTTAAGCTTGTTGTAGAAGAAGTGAAAAATCAGCTCTTTGAAGGCACAACTAAGTGGCCGATGGCAGCTGATAGCTGAGGCTTAGTGGAGCCTCATTATGTGCTGTAGCAAGCTGATTAAAACGTTTGATTTCTTCTCAGTGTGTGTGCGTGGGTACACTCGAGAGCCTGTATGAGTTTTGTGCACGTGCGAGCTTCCTCGTGCTCGTGGATGTGCGAAAGGGTATGCCTTTGGGCTGCTGCGGTGTGTTATCTGTTTTTTTCAACCTTGTCATACTAATTACAGTCCGTATTTACTTACATTCTCTTTTTGTTTTCTGCCCTTGATAGGCATCTGTGAGCCTCTGTCTAGGCTTTTCTCATTAACAAACTGATGATGTGTGATAGGTCTATCATGTGATGATACAGGGAGCTTTTCCAGAAAAAAGAGGTTATGATACAAATGTTGTCAGCTTTTTGCCAGCACAAAGAATTATGTCCTTGTTATCAGGGAAGCTGCGATTGCAATTTTGCCAGTTAGGGTTGGTGGGAAAATACTTTATGTTCAAATTGAAACCAAATGGAAAAGGCTACAAATAGCTTTTTTTCCCTCCAGACCTTTATTAAATTGAGATACATGATTAGTTAAAGGTTCCTGACATGAATGGATTTGGGAACATTTGAGAACCACTGGTTAAACAGTGGTAACAGCTGGTTAAAGTACAGTATTCTCACTGACATTTACCACTGCACACCAGCACCATTTAGGTGTTACACAACTAGCTGCTACTTTAGCTAGACAATAGAGCTGCAGTAGATGCACAGTAACAAATATTTCTCTTGAACTATCTCATGTGAATTTCTTACACAGTAAAAATCTAAGTTATTTGACTTTATACCAGCAGGACCATCTGTCACATTGCTGAGCATGTCTGCATGGGTCACTCAATCCAGGTCACCAAAGGGAAGATGAATGGACATGAGCACACCCTGAAATGGTGCCGACCTTTTGGAAGCACTGTTTCTGATTAACCATTCTAACTGGGCTAGTTACGGCACAGTTTCTTAGTCCTTATTCGGCTCTGCAGTTGGTAATAGACATTAACAGCAGGATTTCTAAATGGTTAAACTGGACAGGAAGCTGTGTGAGTATTCATAGTGTGGTGGGCAGCAGTAGTAGATGGGTCTTTTTTTGGGGAGGAGGAAGCAGGGGGATGATGGTTTTATGTGAGTGCAAGTGACTGATTCCCAGTCAGAGTGCACTGTGCATCCTGAATGGTTAAATGGCATTTATTCAGCCAGTTAGTCTGGGAAAACATATGGTGCCATTTGGAGGCCCAGACTGGTGCACGCTGTTCTCCTGTAATTAGACTAGCCCAGCAGAGCAGCTACATAAGTGCTTCATGATAACCACCCTACTGCAGCCTACAGTGCTGCTGCCACCCAGCCCTGGCTGCAGGACAGGACACAACACCGCATTACACATCCTGTTAACACACTGTTCAACACCAGTGACACCACAGCCTTGGCAGCTGCACTTCTGTGCCGAGGGCCAGATTTACTGTACATATGTGACGGCACATACAAGAATGCGCTGCACACCTCTCATTTATTTGTGCTTGTAATGCGCATGAAATTTGATTGTATTACATCAAAGCAGTGACTGTGTGCAGAATTAGTGACTGAAACTGCCTTTACGCTGCATTATGGATGATTTAAGGATTTTACAAAACAAATTAAAAGCATTTTATTAGATTTATATGAACTCTTGATTATGGAAAAGTTAAAATTGACTTTATCTTATATAAGCCTGCATAATTTTATTTTAAAAATTAGAAAGAAAAAGCAGGTACATAAGTAAAGCTTATGCTCTGTATTTTATTTTCAAGGAACTCCAATGAAGGAAACTTTTTTCTTCATTCAGTAAAGAGTCAAACGCTCTTTAGTAAAAGTGCTCATATTGGATTCTTTGAGTGAAGGAGACTCGGTGGTTTTCTGTTTGCATGCATGCGTCCTATGAACATCCATATGTGTAGAAGAATGTACAATAAACATTTTTCATTGCATGGTTATCTATTATTTGTGTGTTCAACCATTCAAAAAAAATCATCCGCTAAATTTCAAGTTTTATTCAGCTACTCGCCTGCAGCCTTGTATTTTGTTTCAACATGGAGCACCTGTGATTGCAGGATACACTTTCTGTCTTTTTCTCTGCTTCATTGTCTTTGCACTCCTCCTCTCTTAATCTCTCCCCACCTTCCCTCCACCAGGATCAGGGGAGCAGATTGTGGGTCGAAGGCGCAGGTTGAGTTGGCAAAGCTGGGTGGGGGCGTCAGCTGGCTGTAAAGGTCCTGTTAAAGATAAAATGCTGGGAGCCGGTGTGTTGCCCAAAGCTTACACACACTCACAGGAGCACACACACTGCTGATGATTGGTAAGGAGAGGATAGGGGGGGGTGTCCTAATGTGGGATGAAGATGTTTCCTCCTTCATTTATAAAATCTGACACCACCATTCTGCCCTCTGCTTTCTCATCAACATCCTTTTACTAAGATCACTGACGCACACACACACACACACACACACACATACACACTGATGTGAGCTGCAGTTCCTCTGTTGACCAGCAGTTGGTTGCAGAAAACAGTACATCAGTATAACAGATCCTTCTTGCCCACAGCTATCACGATCTGTAAGAAATCTTTGAAGACTTAAGTAACGACGACTACATTAACAGTTAATATCTGTTTGGGGATTAATAAAGTATTTTTGAACTGAATTTATATCCATACACTTCTTATTAGTGCCTGTTGGACTTCCTTTGACCACATTTGGATCTTGTGATGCAATTCGGTCCCTTTTAGAAGATGAAGACAGTTGGACCGATACCACTGCCTTATTCTCCACTTTGGTGTGTACATGCTTACAGTTAAATACTGTACTACATACTGTCGGTGGCCACAAGGGGCTGCCTTCATGTCTGTCTCTTGTTGTCTGTTTAGCAAGTACAGCGAGAGAAAGAGAGAGAGAGAGAGAGAGAGAGAGAGAGCACTACCAAATTTGCATACGCTGCCATGTATATTTCAGTAGCGTTTAAGACACACATCACCGGCAGTAAATTATGCATGGGCCTGGTACAGTGAAGGTGCTTGTTTAATGCTCTTGTGAAGGGAAATTGAACTGTGTTTTCTTCTGCTCCTGACACTCAAGGCCCAGGGCCCATTAAGAGAACACAGAGCGGGCAGACTGTGAATGGACTGGTGGTGTGCACAGCGCTCACGTTTTATAAAGGGGGCCAAGGAAAGGAAAAGGTTTACGACAGGTTTTGATGGCTGAGTAATAGGATTCCCACCTCTCCAAAAGGACTGACTGAGGTGTTGTGGTAGTATCCTTGTAGACCGCTGTTGTCTTTTCACGTGTGAATGTGTGCATGTGTTTGTTAAATGCTGTGCTGTGGAAGAGATGAGTGGCTGAATAATTCAAAACTGGCATGTCTCACAAAATGATGCAAACCCATGCATGGATTGTCAGTGGGAGGAATAGAGTGTTGCAGTAAACACAGCCTAAAAGGGTCTTATGCATTATAGACAAGCCTTTTGAAACTATTTTCTCATATGCAAATGGAACACACAGATGCTAAAGCTTAATACAAATCTCTCGCTTACACTGGAAATCCAAAATGAGGCATGCAACTGTGTATGTTTATATTGTGCGTGCGACTACTGGAAGAAGATGGAAGGCACTGGACAAAGCAAACGATGAAAGCAATAAATGAACAACAAAAAAAGAAAGTGGCTAATGTGAATGTTTATTTTAAAGGATGAGCATCTTGAGCTGTAGCTTTGCCAGCCGTTTGCAGCTGTGTTCTCGTAAAACTTTTCCTGGTCTGGGAGAATAGACTGCAGAGGATGAGAATCATTAGATATGTCATCTAAGACACCTATGCTCACCCACTGCTCTATATTTATCCACTTGCAAGTCAGTAACAGGCCTTCAGGTCAACAGATTGTGTCCCTACCTGTCAGCTCAGCAGTGGATCGGACATATGTGGTAGATGGAGACCATATGAAGCCACCTGCTTGTCACCCTGCCCTCTTCTCTTCTTTGCTCCCAGTTTTCCTTCACTCTTTTGCTCATCTATTCTTTGCTTCACCTTCCCAATAGATATATATATATATATATTTTCTTTCTCTGTATTTGCTTAATGATATAGAAGTTGTATTTCTGTCACAGCAGCCTTGTTTAGCTTGGCTTAGTACCAGTGAATCAGCTATTTATAGAGTTTGTTTTAGCCATCTCTGTGTGGTAAATGATGATAAGCTGAGCCGGTAATAAACAATCTCGTAAACAGCTCTTCAGCTCAGCCCTCGATGGCCTTAGGGGCTTGTAAGAGCTTTATAACACATTTATTACCCCTTTAATGGCTCAGGAGCTTTGAGCCATAACATAAGGCTACAGTAACACTAATCTAATTTCCTGACATATATTGACTTTATGTTTTCTTTAACTTTTGGTTATTTTGCCGTCTTGATTAATTTTTATACGTGGTCATATAGAAGGTCTTCTTTAATGCATTGTGACAACAAAGAGAACAACAGTATATTCAGCACATGCCTCAATTATATGTCTGCCTGGTATACTGAGTCTGGTCGGAGAAGAAGAGAATTCATTACTTTGTTAGCCAAAAGCACACATCGAGTCAGAACAGACGAAAGGGCCAGCATGGGGAATAGAGATATTTGATGTTGAATCTCCCCCTATTTACAGTAGGATGCCTGAATAAACGTGTTCAGAAGCTGGAAAGTGCACTATGACCCGTAACCCCAGGGTATTTGAAATGTAACAGCAGGACTTACTTTGAAAAAGAATTGGAGATGTGCTCTTGGCTCTCTGTTTATACCTTGATGTGATTTGGACTGAAGCATAAAAGAGAAAAAAAATTGTTTAAGTAGAAGCTAATGAAGTGGTGGTGGAAGAAAAAGTGAAATCCCAGATTTTTTTTTTCTTCTAATTTTGTAAATAGCTGAAAACTGTTCAGTAAGTAGGACTGTTTATTCAATTTTTTTTCTCACATTTTCATAATAAAACTTTTTGGATGACGCTTGCTGTTTACTTCCATTTTCTGCCATCACAGTTTATGAATCAAACCAGACGTGTCACAACAATCCACGTTACCATGCCAACGTTGGCTGTTCAGACCGAACCTTTTTACAGGATTTTCCATCACACGAGTGCTTTCTCCGCAGACATTTCCCATTATGGTTTGTTAGAATAACTCTGGGCTTTTCATATCTACTTTGGTTTCAGTACTTTTTTTTTCTCCAAATACCTATTTAAACTTTTCCTCCTTTATTCTTTTGTGAGAAAAGAAGCAAGGTATCAATCTTTCATGTTTTGGAAAAACCTGATCAGTGCTATTTACCTGGACCTCCCGCTCGGCAGAGATTATGGAGGATCGTGGGGAGAGGAACACGAAATTGCAGAGTAAATCAATACTGAGTCAGTAATGTATTTTTGAGGATCCCCTTTCCAAGAACAGTCTTGAATTTGTACGCCTTATGTTTTTGATCTCTTACTGTACTAATTTCATTCCAGACACAGTTGTTATCATACTTGCTGTTGTTTGTATGTTATTTTAGCTTCTTTCCCAAGTAGCGATTTGCAATTTAGACAAAAATACAATTGAAGGTCCATCTGTTTCCAATGGTCTTAACGTCAGACAGATGGGGCTTTCGATTGAAGCCATACCAGGACCCTGGCAGGTCAGAGGCTTCAGTAATGAACACGCTAAATATGCATCCAGACTGATTTCATCAGAAATGGGCCCGCGTTGGCTAAGATGTGTAAATATCCTTTTATGTTAAGTTAAAATGATGCACTTGAGTTTTGGCAATAGTCTGCAAAAATATAGGACTTGTGTTTATCGTCTCTAGAGACTACTGTGGTTTAGTTTTTATTTTTTGACAAGCTGAGATCTGTTCATGACTGAGGGAGAATGAGCTGGTACACTGTGACAGTTAGTTGTGACGATACAAAGAGATGAAAGTTCAACATGCCCTCATATGGAATATATACGCAATAGCGCAGTGGTAGTGCTAATATTATTTTGAACTGATCAGAGCAAATGATTGCCTTTCCATTCATTTTCATATGTTTTGTTTTTAGACTATTCCGACTACCATGAAGGCACGCGCTGTCAGCATGAGAGGCCCCAGTCCTAATTGAGCCCCTAACCGCTAAACCTGACAGTGTTACTCAGTATTTTGTAGGACATACAATCCTGATTCACTTGAGCTTCGCTTGGCCACTAGAAAGGCCACAGTACTTTACAGAGACCACTGCAACTTTTGAGGAGTCATGGGATTTGTCACATGCCTTCACTTTCAAACTCCTCACTTTAGGGCTTCAAACCGCTGACCTTATGCTTGCCCAATTATAAATGTCAAAGAAAATCTTAGAAAACATTTCATATGTATCACTTACACATTGCACACGAGTCAAGCAGCTTAACCACAGTTCTCTTTGCTTTTAAATAATAGTCTTCTTTTTTCTGTCTGATCTTGCTTTCTTTTGGGTTTCTAACATACAGCTGCAGTCTTTTGGAAGAAAGTGTTTTTGATATTTGCTATATAAAGACTGCACAACAATAAACAGCCTGCAGTCGTGGATAATAAACCCAACTGACTGCTGCTCTAATGTTTCAAGGTTAATGGTAGCAAATATGTTGCCTTTCCCATTTTGTTCGTGGGTGACACTCGTTTGTTGAACCAGTTGTTCTGGGGACTGAGATGATTGATAAACTCATATTGAGCCTGATGGACATAGGTCTAAGACACAAGTACCTATCAAATTCTTTTTCCTTGCAAGAATGCGGGAACAAACTTTTCTAACTGTTCCTTTTTCTTTTTTTTTTGTTTTACCTTGAAACAGGCCCAAGGGCTCTGACTGAACACTTCTAATATAGGAAAATTGAGCCGCTTTGAACTTTTGTGTTTTTGATAACTACTTGGTATGCTTCCTGGAGGATAACCTGTGGGTTTCACTTCCCAAGCCTTAATCCCTTTGATTAAGTGCCAGGGCAAGATAGCTTGGCACTCAATAGGCCCTTTACCTTCCTAATAGCCTCACTGTCCTGGGCAAGAAAGCACCAGTGCTCTCAACTCTCACTATGTGAATCTTCAGCCCTCCTTAGTCCAAAGACTCCTCGGCTGATAGTTCTTTTCAAAGTTTGAGCCAGCAGACTCCTGACTGTACTTTTTCCCTGTCTCTTGTCCTGTTTTAGGTCAAGATGTCCTCTGTTCTATTGCTGTTTATGCATTATGATTCATAGCAGCAAGGACGTACGTGGTACAGTTCTTCTCCCTCTGCCCCCCCACAGCCCACCTTTTAAGTGACCGATTGGAGCTGACAGCAGGGCCACAGCCTCAACAGATTAGCAGTGTTTAAAAGACAAGCATATAGTTAGTAGTTTCTTGGTGTATTGTGCTTAGAGTACTGGCAGATACAAAATGATGCCTGTTTTATGGTTGAATAATATTAGATCAACATGGTTTGAACACTTTTAATTCCTAAAACGACAGCACTTTTTGTTCTAACTGAAATTTCCGACTAATATATTTTATTAATCTTATTAAAGACAGTTGAATACTTGAAAGCAGATAACTTCCAAAGTGTGCTTGATTACAGCAGTATACCATCAGTTTTACTAACTTCATTCAAAGCAAAGGTTTAACTAGAACATCATCATGTATTTAGAGCAAATTAAATATTTGCAAGCAATTGCTGAATTTAAGACCAATTTACAACTGCTGGTTTAAGTAAGTAGCTTAATTTCTCACATTTATATGCAGGAGGTATTCCAAGGAATGAAGCTTTGTCGAACTCTTTAGATTTCAGTTTTAAAAAGCCAAATCCTATCGGTGGTGTATCTATTCATCTGGTGTTAAAATAAATAACCTTCTAGGTCCAAAATTCAGGAAATTGTTCTATGCAACCTCCGCCAACACACACAGACACGTCATAAATCTTGGACCTTTAAAAGTAAATGAGCTTGTTTGATGGGAGAAAACCTTGACCATCAAATAACTGCTTTGATTGGCTCAGTCTTTCTGAAGAGGAGGTTTGTTGTGTGGTTCAGTGCAGCTGCCCACTGGATTTTCATGCAGATAGAAAACAAGACACCCTCTAAAATTTGCTGATCCTTCTCACCACTGTGCACCCTCTCTGCCCACGCCACAGAGATATGAGGTCACTCTGACATATTTTTGAGGCATCTTATTGTTGTTCCATGTGATTAAATACTGCCTAGCATTATTCAGTGTGCATCCATCTCCACACACAAACACACACACACACACACACACACTGCTAGTGTCCGTTGTGAAGTATTGAACATGTCTGTCTTACGCAGGTGCTCATATTGTACGACAATTATTGTTGACCAATCACAGCTGGCATGAAATTTACACCATTAAAGATTCCATGTTCTAATAAAATAAATTGGGTTATCTCATTTTAAAATTATTACTTCTCTAGATTCTTGCAAGGAGGAGCGAACAAATTAATTTTAGAGGCTGAAGAGCTACTGTTGCCGGCTGTGTCAGGTGGAATGTTTAGTTCAAACAGCAGCTAGTCTAGATATGGTACAGGTTAAGAGGCAAGAATATATTTTAGTGCTGTAGCTTCCGTAAAAGTGAACATATTATCGAGACAGTAGCATCTCATTAGCCAGGGTGAAAGTAGGCCGGAAGAGCCAAGTATGAATTCTCGGTAAAGATTCTTTGAGGGTCTACGGTAACAGAGCAGCTGACTCTCCAAAAAGTACATTCAAAACCAGAACTTCTAGTTCTGTGGGGCATTGGAATGGTAGACATTTGTTACAAAATCCTCTTGTGCCGAGTCTATAAAGACTACACTGTTTACTTGATTTATTTGTAGTCCACGTGCCTCAATAAATGGTGTGGCCATTTATACAGACATGATCATGCAGTCTCCACCCACAACAAAACTGCTGGCAACAGAAAAACAGCCCAACCTATATGAGTAACAAAAATATGTTGCTGCCCATAATCCACTATTAGTGAAGAACTAATAATAGACTATTAGCAACAATTGTATACTCATGTTAATGAGTACACTGTCAAAAAAGCATACTGGTAAACTAAGCATAACTAGCTTTTTTTTTGTTGTATCCCTAAAGCTGAGACAGAGTGATAGTTCTGGCAAGAAATCATATCTTCTTACTAAATAAAGTCATTTGCAGAAATCCCATATACTTTTTTTTTCCATTTTAAACATGCTTGTTTGCAGTTTGAACTGTCTACTACCAATCAACAGTTACAGATGTAATGTGTTACTAGTCAAGACATGTATGGTATCTAGCTTGGTTGATGTAATTGAGGTGGGAAAGGGACGATGCTGCCTTCGAAGATCCATTCCCATCTCTAATACAGACACTCGTCGCTCCTTTGGCTCTGATCCTGTGCCATGTCATGCCAGTGCCAGAGCAGAGTCCTATTTCTCCTTAATAATGTAGAGGGTTGAGTTATCAACCATGGTAGATGGCTTCTTTTATTGCATGCATGTGTGTATGAGCCCTCGTTTGCATACTTGCCTATGTACAGTACATAAACATGTGCAGTACTTAAGATGAGCTCCATTACTCCTGCAGCAGGATATGTATTAACTCCTATATTTTTTTTTAATTATTTATTTCATGAACAGTATATATATTTTGTTGGGGGTTATTGGGGCATAAATAAGCATGTGTCACGGCTTTTTCACAATCCCTTATAAGCAAATCCCACCCCCATCCCTGCCTTGCCCCCAGCAGGCCCAGCTCAGAGTTTTTCTGATAGCCATGAAGGGATTTGGGCTGGATGGGCAGACCCTGACTGGGCTGATTGCTTTGACTGGCATTGGCTAAAGCTGCCTTTGAAAGCAGGGGTGTTGATGTGCGCCTTCTCAGAAGAGCCTGTGTAGTCACTGCCTCTGGGAGGGACCCTCACTAATACTCCTGCATAAGATATAGAGAAGGAGGCAGGGATCACTAGTCACCCCCAGCCATACGCACACATACTCACACATTGACTTGCACACACCCACTTACTTAGACAACAACAGAAAACTACTTTAAGTAAACTTTTTTGCTTTTACTTTTGTTCCCTCCTCATTGATGCATCTGTCATTCAAACTATGCAATAAATACTCTTACCTGCTCGAAATGCCATGGAGTGCAGTTATTCATGTCGCTGTAAATCATCACTCAGTTGATGAACAGCATGACATCTTTCCTGTTGAGCTGAATGTTATTTGATAATCAGCTTTGAGTGGCTCGCAAAGACAGAGAGGGAGGATTTCCGGAAGGCGTACGTGGGCTCACTTGTTTGCTCGCTGTTTCACCTTGTCCTTTTGCTCTTATAAAACACCTTGAACATGGGAGAAGACAAATTACAGCTTCAGACACAGGTGTCTTAGTGCATTTTTGTCTCTCAGCAGGGCCCCAGGGTGCATTACCTGTGTTCAACAGGGCTAGCGGTGACATGGGAGCTGTCACTAGTGGGACCCCTGAAGCACAGGCTGCTGCTCTGAACAGGGTGGCTCTTTCTCTCTTTGATTACCTGTCCCCCTGAGCAAGAGGCCCTGAACTTTGGAAAGGTCCACACCCAGCACCCCTGACCCCCAGCCCCAAACCTAGTAACCCCTTGACATTGCTATCAACTTAGTCATGGGAACAGGCATGTCCAACATAAGCATCTTTTGGTGATTAACATGAAAACACAGCCTACACAGCTGTACTCATGAATACTGGTGCAAGTTAAGGCCTGAAGAGGTCTATCTTCTTTTTAGTACCTGTCTTTAATTTGTTCAGTGATATGGAGAAATTTCTTGGTAACGCTTGCTGAAGTCAGTAAACCTTGTGTCAGAGCCAGACCTGAGGATACAGGCTTGTGTTTAATAATAGTCAAATGGCTTTAGGTGAAGCTCATTTTTTTTTTTTTTTTTTTTTTTTGTGAACAAGAGAAAGAAAGAAGGGGAAAAGAAGTAGCAGTAAATTACAGATAAGTGACAGAGAGAGCAGCTTATCTTGTGACACCATCGGTGTGGAATGAAGGCCTGTTGTGTGTACATTAACCCTCTGACACTCATGATGAGGCAAAAGGTGAATGAAAAACAGCTCACGAATAAACAATCTTTGACAGGAAAGAGGACAGCAGGAAAAGATGGAAGACGAGGGCTGGGTGGTATGTGCAGCATGCCTAGTTTCTTTTTCAATTGCAGTTTATAATTTTTCATGGTCATGTCTCCTTTGCCTTCTTTTCAAAAATAATCGGCCGTCGGTTTTTGCAGCTTTGACCGCCTTTCATTTTGGAGGTTTGTTTTTGAAAATATCTTTCGGCTTTTATAGCCAAATGGTTTCTGTGCTTCTCTAAACACGGCAAGGCATTAGGCCGAGCTCCGGTTTCAGGGCCTGGCCCCTAATGAGAGACCCAATCAAACAGAGGGAAAACACAGATCAGCCCTGCTACACCAGACCCAACCTGTGGTTTACCTCTTGAAGCATAACCACACTCCTTCATTCTCTTTCTTCCCCTTCTTTTTTTGTTTCTTCCACTCCCATCTACTTTTGCTGTGACTTGCTTCTCTTTTTCAGCCGAACGTAATCAAAGTTGATTGTGCAGCTGGACTGTTCTGTAAGAGCAAAGATTAACGCCCAGGACAATTTTTTTTCCCCCTGATAGCTGGTGTGAACTGCAGGCCTGGTGCTAGGTTGTGTAGTTTCATTTCATATTGGTTCAAAATTCCCTCCTTGTGTTAAGAAACGTGACTATGAATCAGAGCATTGCAAATCTGAAATGTCATGTACATGTAGAGAGGGTTAGTAGATGCTGAGTGGAAACTCGTAGATTTGCTTTAAAGCTGCTTCTTGATCACTACCTTCCTTCTGCAGCCGTCGTTTCTACTTTACTGTCAATTTAGGTTCATGTTTTGGCTAGTTTTTTGTACAGTCTAGGCTGAATGCCTACAACCATGTGTATGATTCATTTTTATGAAATAGAAGAGTCAATAATTCCAGCAATTTTAAAAAATATTGTCTAATTTATGTCTGTCTCTTATAGCCAGATACAGTTTGGTGAATGGTTGGGATGTACGACCTTAAGATTCTGGTGTGGAGTTGCAACATCTTAGACTCATTCATTAAATTAAACAAGCTTCTTTTATTTATTATTTTTGGAAGTGATGGTCAGACATGCAGAAATGTGTGCATATTTGCAGGATTTTCCCCAGCTGTTTAGACCACTGTGGTGCCTCCCCCCAACTCAAAAGTTTCTAGCATTCGACTGACATGACACAGATGTTTTGAACCCGCCTCCCCATAAATTAAACGAACAAGTACTTTATGTACTTGGTTGCAAGTGGCCCAATGCAGTACACGCACAGAAAATGGCGGCTATGCACATAAGTCACTACAATTTCGAGCTGTTATTACAGCTATCATGAAATTCATATTCATCAAATTCTAAAAGAAGTTATCGCTTGTTTTTGTCTCAAAAACCATGTGAACTTAAGGTAGTGCAGAGGAGATCAATGCGTGGATTTTGAATGTATCATCAGACCAGAGAAAACGATCAAACTGGTGCTGAAATATCCAGGAAGAGGGTTTATTTGTCCTGTTGACCAGCTAAGTGCAAGTAACTATGTTCTATGGAAAAGTAGCCAGTGAGCTGAATGAAAGGAGTCTCAGTTGTCGCTTCACGGTAGTCGGCTCTTTTGATAGCCTCTGCTACATCAAGTCGATATAACAGCGGCATCTAGATTAAAAAAATATCTTGTTTGCCCGCAGCACACACTGCTGTTCACAGCCACACAAACAAACCAGCTTCACCCACTCATCCACTTCCTCCCAAGCTTTATTTCTGAAACTTGTGTCTCTGTGTAGTGGTAAATAGCTTACACTTATATAGTGCTTTTAACTGTACTCCTACAGCTCCAAAGTGCTGTACACTGTAGTCCTTCACCCATTCACACACACAGGTGTGGATGGAGCTGCCATACAACGGCGCTGGCTAGACAACTGGGAGCAACTGGGGGTTCAGTGTCTTGGCCAAGGACACTTTGGTAGGCACAGGACGAACTAGGATTTGAACCGCCAACCCTCAGATTGCTATTGTTTCCTCCATTTCTTCCATTTACCTGTAATGTAAGGTCCGATCATAGACGAATATGAGCAGCTATAGGCCCGCCTCCTACAATGTCATTGGCTAGAGCTTTCTGCCTAGATGCAACCTGATTGGCTGACCTATATCTAGATATGTCAAAAGTTGAGCCCAGCTCAACTTTTGTCAGACTGCTTGGACCTCCCATGATGCACGGAGGCCTTCAGTGCATCAGCAATGGCCAACCTGGCCGTCATTCTAGTCTATGGAGATGGATGCAGAAGCCGCACGCACCTCATTCACGTGAATGCAGCATTATTGAGTTAATAAAACTCACACGGGCGCTGATTGGTCCTCAAAATGGGTAGAATAAATAAAAATAAAGAAAAGACAATGATGGTGGCGCTCAAGCACACAAAAATCAAAGGTGGCGCTACTAAAAATATACTGGGGAGAATCCTGAATTGTGAGGGTCCTGTAGTGTACAGGTAGTGTAAAGGATTTTAAAAGTATGAGCACAAAAGATGAAGAAGGGGAGAAAAACAACTTGGGCAGAGAATTATACAGTGGTCAACATCCAGTGAGTCAGACTAAACGTGATCCGTCTCCATGGCTGCCCCCATAGCTCCTTCCCCAGTGTACAAAGAAGTCCAGTGTAGCTCTCTCTGCTGCTGTGTGAGAAAAGCCTTCCAATAAGACAGTGACTTTGACTAAGTTGTGTTGGAAGGAAGGATGGAGAAGAAGAAGGGAAGGTAGGGAGCAACGTGCACAGAAAGACTTCTGTGACTCTGACACGTTTCAGTCTTCCTGCAGTAGGGACTATGATTTATGGAGAAGTCTCAATGTTGAACCTGAGCAGGATCACTCGATTCTACAGGAAGAGAGAGGGGAAAAGCGCAGCCTCCTCTGTCCCTGGTGCTCCTCTTACACACCTATCTCAGCTCTTCTTATTTCAATTTCTGTTTATAGTTTTGACGGATTATATAAAAGCAATACCAGATGGATGTCTACTCTTTTTTCCCCCCTTCTGTTCTATTCCCTTTTTTTCAAAGTGGGTGATTGTTAAACAGTTTATGTATTCTCTTTCTGCCTGTGTGTTTGTTGGAGGTAGTGAATTAGGTTTGAAACCATCACCGGAGGTTGTGTTTGAAACTTGAAAGGAAGCCCCCATAGCTCAGGCCCCCTCCCTCTCTCATCCCCCCATTCTCTCACTTTCCCCTTCTCTTTCTTCCTCACTCACTCACTCACTCACTTGCTCACTCGATCGCTCACTCAGTCACACTCTTGCTGCACAGTTGTCACACAGTGGTGCCGCTATCTGCACATTATTAGTTATTACTTTATCGGCTCCCAGAGCTGTCAGAAGACACCCTCCTGGAATATACAGCAGGCATAAGCCATCAATCCTCATTACGTTAGACCCGATTTCAATTTACACCCAGCTGCCGCTCACACACCCATGACTACATGCTAATGTGAATGTGTTTTTGTGTGTGTGTGCAAACGTTTCTATGCAGATGACAGGGCTGCACACATATGATATGAGCACACCTTTGAGGGACTCGCATGTTTGAATGGAGCTGGGCAAGTGTGTAACATGATAAAAGCTTCCACCAAGGCCCTTTATGTATGCGTCTGAGGAAAGCTCAGGCTTATGTTTTTTTCATGTTCAGCGCTGCCGCTCTCAAGCCACCAGGAGGCAAGGACAACACTGAAAAATGCCGGTCAGGACAGCTCAAGTTCTGTTCAACACACAGGTGTGCGGTAAAACCCCTGGAGGTACCCGGGACAGAACAGGGCCCGGCAAGTCAGGCAGGGTTAGTTATTGCATATCCCAATGATATATGGGAAAGATCAAGCTGAGCGTCATACCACTAGAAGGAAAGAAAAAAAAAAAACCTGCTTGTGTGTGTGTGTGCATGTGAGTGTAAGAAGAAGGTGATGAGGCTGTAAAAATAAAAAGAGCATTGCATCAACATAATGAATTATGTTTTGATTCAACCCTTGCATATTTTGCCTGAGGTGGCTGTCATGAACAGATGTACAAGTCAGGTTCTCATCATTACCGTTAGTGTTTGAGTATGAAGATTGTGCAAATCAGACCTGCTGCACCAACATGTCGTTGGATGCTTATTACACAGTCCTCCTGCCACTGACTAACCCCTCTATCGTTTGATCTTGCAAAGTGGCCACATTAGCACTGACTAATTCCTTTGACTCTGGGTTTGGAAACGGTACGAATTCCTGAGGCCTACTGTCACACTGGGATGGTAAGAGTTGCATCTTTCCGTCCACCTTTTCCTCTCCACGTTTCCTAAACAAACATTAGTTTGGCACATACAGTCACCACATCATCGCAAGACCAGCTTATATGTTTGGAATGAGGAAAAGGAGGACCACGATTTTTTATTATTGTAAAACTATGATATTATAAAAACAGGCAGCACGGTGGCTTAGTGGTTAGCACTGTTGCCTCACAGCAAGAAGGTTCCTGGTTCGAGCCTCCACAGGGGC
>JBAMYA010000018.1:16630489-16675442 GCA_037176975.1 Arrhamphus sclerolepis | reverse complement strand
TGAGCTGGGATAGGCTCCAGCAGACCCCCGTGACCCTGAACAGGAAATAGCGGGTATAGAAAATGGATGGATGGATTATAAAAACAAAAAATCATATTACGTTATAGAATACTTCTTCAAACATGTCTGAGACGCAATTAACTGAATCCTGCTGCGTCAGCTATCACTTTGGTACTGATGTCCATGTTCAACTTTTTTTGCAATAAAGACCAGTACTTTAACTTTTGTATCTTTGTAAAATGTTTTGTTTTTGCTTTTTTTTTTTTAGGAGTTTCTTAAAAAGGTACAGCATGCATTACTCAGCAGCTGTACATGCAGCTTGTTCTTCCTTGGAACGCTGAATAACATTGTGGCCAAACACATGCCGTCACTGAAAATGGGATTAATTGTGTTTCGTTGTGGGATTTATTGCTGCTTTTTATTAACTAAACTACCAGAATGTGAAAGCTAGCTTTGGCAGCAAACAGGTCACATCCTGATGCTTCCTAAGCAATGTCATAATGTCACCATTTTCCCTAATTTGTGTATTGATTCTGAAAAGTGGAAAATAAGAATCCCCATTGTTATGTTAATCACCCCAACCGCCCCCACACAGCTCAAGTCTGAAGTCAATATTGATACTGCTAGTTTAACAAACGTTTTCTTTTTCCTTCTTCTTCATCAGTCTAATCATATCTCTAATTTCCATTGAATTTCTGTCACACATTGTACAGTTTTCAAGTTTGTGTGGCTGCATGCGAAGCGCCAATAATAATTTTGTGTAGGTCGCGCTCTTCAGAAGGTCATGAAATGAAACACTGCAGCACGCGGGCCTTTGAAAAAACAGTGTCTCTACACTGGTTGTTTCGAGAGAGAGAGACAAGCCCCTATTTGTCTACAACAGCATTATCAAGAGAATGCAGAAGTATGGATGGCCAGCAGCAACAGGAAGGATTTGCTAACTTGCTCTTGGATAGTGAGACTCCATCCCACATAATGCTAAACACAATTATGCAAACTTTTTTCAGTGAGAACAACGCAAAATAATGGCTTTAATATATGCCCTTACCTCCAGCAAGTGTTTTGTATGCAAATTAGTTGTGATTTCAGGGACGAAGAGGCGGAGAGTCTCTTGCATCCATCCATCTTTTGTTGCCGGGCGGATTAAGGGAGATCTGTTATGGTTTGTTAACATGAGAGCTTTTGATTCGGATTGAAACGAAACCATGTGTAGAATTAGATTAAAGACAATGTGTGATGAGTGGAGGACCAGGCATGTGCTGGACTTCACCCACCCGTACGGAGAGTTTACCACTGTGGTCCCATTGTTTGGCCGACTTCTGTTATGAAGTGGGTTTTTGTCCTGTTTTTGTTCTGTAATGGGCTATAATAACTTATATAAATCACAGTGACTGAGCCGAAGCTCCTCGGTTTTGGCTTGGCATTGATGGAAGGCCTGCTTCTCCAGAGGACTGGTGTGCAGAAAGTTTTTTTGCATAGTGAGAGAAAGTTTGAAAGGCAGCGGGCTTTAGGTTTGACAGTGTTGTTTTGTTGTGAAGGGAATCAAGCTAAGGTTTTCTTCTGGGGGGGAAGGTCAAATAAAGAGAGAGAGTAAAGCTTTGATTGTAATCTACAAACAGTGTGTTCAACCAGGACAGGTGAAGATGGGGAAAAACTAAAAATGAGCTGAATTTGTATGAATTTCTTTCCTCTCTTTTGCCTTGCCTGAAGGGCTTTATTTGGACATCATAGAGAGGAAATAAGGATTTTATTATCAGGTTGTTTTCATTAAAAAGACTATACAGTAGGAGACAACGTAAAGGAAGTCTTCTTGGAAAGTGTGTCGAAGTGGGAGTGTGAATTTCTAATGTTAACTGACCTTAGTGATAGTGCGTGTTTGTGATAGCGGGCAGGCATGATGAATGAGGGAATCAAGAATTAGTTAGAGCCGTCATTGCGTTCATTACTAGTCAGTGATGTTTTGTCAATAGCGGGACTCACATCGTCTTGTAAGCTTAGGGCGGTGCATTTAGTTGCTCCGCTGGGAATTGTCCATAACCCTGTTTTACATTGAAAATAGCCCAGAGGAAAAGGGGGAAGAATAGAGAGAAAATGGGGTGCAAAGAGTAACCACTGATTAATTATGCACATCCTTGATTGTGACATGCTATCTGCTTCTATTAATGGGCTAGGATAATCATTCTGGATTGTAATTGCAGCCTCTGACTTCAGAATTGTACTCTGTCCAACATCAATCTTCATTCGAAAGCCGCCAGTTTCGTGAAGAACTTCATTTGCAACTGTTGTTGAGTCTCCAACTCATTTTCTAGAAGAAGAAGTGAAGTGTTGAGGAGAAGTGGGGGCAGAAAGGGCGGAGGTTGCTTTGAATGGTGTCAACCATAGACAGGCAAGTTAGAACAGGGAGCTAGGATATTACTGTACACTGCTTGAGGTTATAAAAAATAATTAGAGATCTGTGTGGAAGGAAAAATATCTGTTTTGAGGTATATGAAAGTTTTTACGGCTTTCATCGTTTGAACTTTTAATTCAGCTCTAAATGAGTGTCATTATTCTCACTCACACATGGTATTATTGTGGGGGAAAATATACAAGTTATTGGGAAAGAAATATCACATTAAAGTGTTAAATATGAGTTAATGAGAAAATAATACTTACCAGCAAATTTTAAGGCATCATCAAAACTGCCACGTAGCCATTTCAGGTACTGCTATTGGTATGAAATGTGTTTTTGTAAATATAAAAATCTGTCTAAAGTCATCCACGTAATAACTCTGCTTATTAGAGGAAAATATAAGTAAGATAAATGAACAGTTTATTCTCCATTTTATCCAATTTCAGCACATTTTTTTCATTACAGACTCAAATCTTATAAAAAAAAGAATAATAACTAAGTGAAATTGAGCCCAGCTCCCATTTTAATTTTTTTTTTTTTTTTAAACTCTTTTGTTTTCTGCCATGTCCAAAAGCTGCTCTGGCAGTTTGTCTAAAAGTTGAAATGAAAAGAAGAATGTAATTAGAGAGGGGAGAAACTTTTTTTAGGGGCATTTTAGAAGGCAGAGCAATCAGAGACTTAAAAGAAGCTTCTGGTTCCCCATCATGGATTCTCCAGTCACACAGTGTTGATACGGAGTGTAATGGGCTGTCCAGCTGCAAAAGCTCTCAGCATCTTTCTTTTTCTTCTGCGTTTTATTCTGAGTGTCTGTTGCTGCTATCACACCTTTTTTTAAATACGTGGTTTATAGATCCAAGAGAAAGTCACATCATAAAGGGCTTTTTCCTGCTGAAATTACAAAAGGGGGACCTTTGTGGTGAGGAGTGTGCATGATGGGTGATGGGACAAAGGCAAAAGAAAGGTTATGAATGAAGACCAGGTGTGAGAATTGAGGAGATTGAGCAATTGAAATGCATGAAAAGTAGCATGAAAAACTCAGTCTTTTGGATCTTGCTGGCCCATTGGCGAGGCTAAACAAACAGCAAATGCTTTGGAAAGACACATTAACTGTAACTGCCCTTGATCTGGCAGTGCTTAGAATGCTGTCGGCATGGCTAATAAACACTTCATTTAGTTTTAATGGTGCCGGCGTTTCTCTGCAGCCTTCAAAAGTACCCTTTATTTGGGTCATTTACGTCTCTTCCTCGAGGAGCACCCAAGGGACGCAGATCCAGTCCACATCACTGTCTGCTGGAGCACTCCAGGCCTGAGGTAAATTAATAGTGCTATCTGGGAAAAATAAATAAGTGATGGGCTTTACGCGTTCCAAAAAGCCCTGAGAGCTTATTAAGACAAAGCAGCTAAGATTGGGCAGTGGAGAAGGAGATTTTAATATGGATTTTTCACCTTTTAACAAAGGGCCAAGCTAGATTTTTACTTAGCTTCATCTTTTCCTTCGCTCTTTCATTTCATTTTCGTGAGCACGTTTTCTTGTCTTCCACTTCTTATGTCTGTGTTCTTCTTCTACAGTAATTGTAAACACCGCAATTATGGATTGTGTGAGACTTAATTATAGTTTGTGAGGAGCCCTGGGGGAGCTCTGGCAGAATGCTTTGGCTGATAAAAACACCAGCTCATCAGCACCCCTCCAATGGTGGCAAACCCCAGCGAGTGCGGACCAAAGGGAACTGTTCCCCCAGGGCCCTCCCAGCCGACGTACCAATTAGTATTAGGCGGGAATAAATCTTAACAGGACACAACCACTCAAACAGGTCCTCCCAAGGTGAGGAGGAATTAGCGTGGTTGTCTTATTGGTTAATGCTGTTGTCTTCTAGGTCGTCTCCCACTCAGAGAGCGGGCTTAGAAATTTCGATAGACGAGATCGCTCTGTAGCAGATTTTGCATGTGCCATGTCAAGACATGAGTTTAAGTGAGTAGATTTAAAAACAAGACAAACAAAACCAGTGGAAAAAAATGCCAATCTTTTTTTTTTTTTTTTTGCCATTCGAGGGGAATGGGTGTTGGTGGTGGAACAGCTTCCTCTATTTAGACATTCAAAGGTTAGCCCCATTGTCAGATCCCATCAGGAGTGGCTCATATTGTGATCCATGCCCAGTTTGAGTATTGATTTCTTGGGAGCGTGGCTCCATTAAGGTCCTGCCCGAGGGTGTGGAAGGGTCAGCAGGAGAAGTTGTGGGCTGCTGTGACCTCAGCTGCAGTTTACAATCGATTAACTCTGACTGGGAGGGGAGAAAGTCCTGGGGAAGTAACAGGGCCCCACATGCGATTAAGCTACATTAGCCCTTTGGTCAGAGCTGTTCCAGAGGTTGCAGTAAGTTAATTAGCACTTTCTTATGATATCAGTGATGACAGGGGTAGAGCAGCTAGCATTGATTTGGCTTTACTCCATTTCAGCCTGAGAGACTAACCACCAAAACACCGGATACTCCCAATGTCCTGCTTTCTAATCAAGCACAAGAGGCAACTTACTACCTGGAAATAAGTAATCACTAGTTGTTTACAACAACTACTCCTGAAACCGACCATATGGGGTGGATTTTGATGTTTTAAGCAGTCAGAAATTAAATTTAAAGAGGTTTTTCTCCTGGTTTTGGTATTAAACTTTAGAGGATTATTTATTAACATTCATGGCTGATGACAGTTTGAAAGACTTCACCAAGAAGCTGGTTACATTTTTATTCTTTAACCCACACACATTGTGTCTGTGACATAGAGCTTGATGTGTTTTTACTTTGGCATCCCATCACACTTCTTTCTCATGACGTGTGCATTTTTTTTTCACCTGTGACTGTTAATTGTCTGCCCCATCTTCCTCTAGAAAGAAAAAAGAAAGACCCAGTGCTAATTTCTTATTTTGTCAATTAAAGTGTAGAGGTGTCAGAAGATGATGGCCTTTGTCTCTCTTGCTTACCAGATAACAAACATTTCCGTCTCATCGTGCCTCTCCAGTGATCCCTTTGTTGTTTTCCTGATGTTTTCTTTATTTGACGTCCTACTGTGTTCTTGTCATTCTTTTTACTGCTCCATCATTTCTTCTTTCTGCACCCCATTTTTCCGCCCTCCTCTGCTGATCTCACAGTACTCCCTTTGTTAAATGAAAGGTTTGCCAACAGATCACTCGCAGTCTTTGTTCTTCCTCCTTTACAGTACACTGCTCTCAATATTGTTTGTTTTACCAGCAGCTAAACTGTGTTACACCTTCTTTTTCTCTCTGCCATGCTCCATCTCTGCCTGTCTCTTATTGCTCGAGGCCCAGCCAGGCAAGTGAACAGCGACAGATGAAGCACCTTCTCTGTCAACAGTGTTGGAGGGAATTAATCACGATTCAGTAAGTGCTCTGATGAGGATTCAGAGATCCTTGTTAGAGATAGAACCATCAGGTGTGTCAGATTCATCATACACTGACAGCAGCCTCAGGCAGGACACTAAGCCAGATATTAAGGCCTGTTTAGGAACTAGTCTTACCCTCGGGAGCTGATGGTCAGGAGTGCACAAAACTTTAAATTAACACCCACTAGCCCACCAAATGTGGATTAAATTTGTGGTTTGTTCTGTTGTCAAATTACTGAACTGCCTGACTCTAAATCTCATGTCCAGCACGAAGTACCAGATCAGGTGCTTAAACAATGCAAAGATCCATTCCACCCACCTCAAAACAATGAGAATTGTAAATAATTTCCTCTTTTTCTGTTCCATACATAATGCAATGTTGAATGTTTAAATTACATGTGATCAAATGAAATCAAATATGTGATTTTTAAATACTTCATATATAAGACACCACTGGAAAACAAAAGTTCTAAAGGTTATTTGTTTATTTATTTATTATTGTATGTACCTAATTTATTAGTTGGCCAAAGTTAACACATTTTCTTTGTAGGATCTATCTATCTGTTTAAATTCTTTCTTTTATATCTGAGAAGAGAGAAGAGAATTTTACCAAAAAAGTCGAAACCAAAATGGAAATGCATTTTCAGTCGCACATGTCAGTGCACATGCAGAAATCTGCACATTCACACTCTTTAACCACTATCAATTATGTTTTCGTTCAGCTCCGCTGAGAGACTGGCAGACACTTAATGGATGAATTCCAATGAATATTTGTGACTACATGTGGCCGTGTCTTTACACGCCAACAAAGAAACTCATCACTTCTTAAAAGCAAAACTCTCTGTTATGAGCAAATCTCTGACATGACATCAGATAAGGGCTCAGCCCTGAGGCCAGAGACAACCAATAGGACACAATAACAGGTTGAAAAATAATAAATGTTGTTAAAACGTTACAAATTATAAGTGATGTGCGCTTTGTGTCTGCTGCGAGTTGCACATTCCTCGGCATAATTTGCAACATGGCTGCAAGCAGCTTGTTTAACTCTAGAGGCCAAATGAAAGCGTTTGTGGTATATTGGCATATTTTCCTTGTTAAGCAATGTTTAAGGTAGAGATAGACATGGCGGTAATTGCAGGTTTTGACTTGGAGTTGGAGTTTAGTTAGCAGACATCAACACTCCCCCTGCCCTGGGAAGACAATGAGAACAGAAAGATAATGTTGCAGATAAAGCATAAGAGAGGTACGTCATCCACCTAACTATTTGACAGTTGAGGATTCACATGGATGCCATTTTGAAATTATGACAGGAAACATTTGAGAAGAACATAAACAAAAAAGCAAAAGAAAAAAAAAAAAAAAAAAGGAACTGGGCCAGAAATTAAGAATGAGGACACATCAGCCTGTAATAGCAATAGCATAACAAACACAAGCCAAAATTAGCCTCTCACAATAAACTGACAGGGGTATGAAAACAAGCTGCAGCGCATGTAGCAAGATTATAATGAGGCATTGATTGTTTGTCCTCAATTTCCATTTCAGTTCCCTCTCAAACTGAAGGCAGACACTTGTAAACATCCATACCTATGTCTTTTCTTTTCCCATTAGTTTTTCTTTTTACTTTTCCCACACAATATTGAGGATCTCGATGCAAGGACCTTTGTTACTTCCTGTTTGCGGGAGTTTCTTCCTGTTTTCCCGACCGTGTTCTGCTTTGTCTGTTCTCGGGCTGCTGTTTATCGCATGGTTTGCAACCATCTGAATGTCGCAGTCCATTGGGATGTTTGTTTGTGCTGCTTTTTATTATGCCATTTTTTAACTGCCGCTGTGGCAAGACAGGAATGTGCCATTGCTTGTTGCTGGCTGCCGGAGTGAGAAAGTCCAATTACCAGCGGTCCCAGTGCCTGCTTGCCGTTTGCTGCCTGGCTGTCTGTTGGAGCGCATGTGTGTTTCTTCGTCTGTGTGTGTGTGTGTTGAGGTTGTTCTGGTGAGCAGCTGTCCCTGGATCCACTGGCAGTGATGGCAGGGGATGGTTATGGCTACAGTGGTGGCAGCAAGGAGGGAGGAAATGTAGACAGGCTCATAAGGGACTCCCCATGTGCTGTGTGCTGACACCCTGGTACCGCTCAGCAGCCAGCACCCACTGTCTGTCTGCTCACCACTTTTAACTGCTGTCTGATGTTGTAAAATCTTGAATGCGACGCTGCAGCTGACACACTCCGAGCGTATACAATATGTGTGGCCAATTAGAGCCGGGGTTATGAGGCTGATCTATGGATTATAGTCTATTATTGCTTCTTTCCTCATGTTGACCATTACGTACTGTGTCATTAGTTACTTAATTACTTAGAAAGGGGCGCGGTCCTTCATACACAATACACAGTGAGTAATAGCAAAAAACACATGAAAGCACCTGCAAAATGGTTACAGCCTTCTGAAGAATTTTCGAGACCCACATGATATGGCTTCCATTTAATGAAAAAGAAAACAGCAAGTGCTATTGCTGAACTGGTTTCTTTCATTTTCATAGAAACACATTGTTGAGTGGTTTGTAAAATTTTGTTAAGAATGCTTAAGTCTCACAATCCTTGGCTAAACAGGAGAGATAAATCTGTGAACCTTTAGGTTATTTATTTATTTATCTCAACAGAACATTATAAACTTAAAGGGGGACAAAAAAATAGGTTTTGTTGAACTTTTTTATTTTCTCCAATAGCTCCTCTCTCTCTGTCTCTGAAAGTCTTGGAAGAATTTGTTTAAATTACAAAGAAGAGGCCTCTTTACTCCAATCCTTAGCTTGTCCCCATTTAAAGAAGTGCCATATTTGTAATAATTTAATGACCCAAAATGAAACTGAGAAGACAGACTTCAAGCTGATGTCACATATTCTAATGTCTCTATATGCGGACTGCTGTCTTTCAGCCGACTGTGTGTGCGTGTGGCATGAAACAAAATTGAAAGGCTCTCCTGCTCAGTATTGTGTATTTTGGATTAAGGTGATATATCACATCTGAAAATGGCCAGCCATCCAGTTCCCGGAATTCTGTGATTTTCCAAACAGACACCAGGAGCTGCTGGGTGTCCTTCGTAAGCATGCTCAGCAGGGTAGCGCTGTGTTAGAGTTGGATTAAGTTTGTTGTACCCAAGGTTTTGGTTGTTTTTCCTTTACAGCTTATCTTTACCTTACAGGTTGTGCAAATGACTAGCCTTTGGTGTGGACCCACAGTGAAAAGACATGCCCGTAAGTGTCTGTAATTGCATGGTTGCTGTGCCGTGATGGATTTTCAGACCAAATCAGAGGCTGATCATTTTGTAACTAGTCAGTGACGGCCCATCTGAACGCCGTTCAGCCCAGGTGCATTCCTCGCTGTATACAACAATCTCGTGTGCATCATTTTTATACTGTGTTCTTCCCCTTTGGGCAGCGTTGTGTGCGACACAGCAGTGACTTGCTGTCTATTTGTCTCATATCCAGCATGACAGTGTAGTGAGCAGTGTCTAATGGAGCCTCTGATGAATAATGAGTCCATACACTGGTAATGTTCTGTGCGGAGTAACGGCTGCATTGGTTTCTGTCCTGTTAACTCCGCTGGTGTAAGATTGATTGTGGTGTGCTCACCAGTCATACAAAGACACTTCATTGCTTGGCAATGAAAATAAAGCTTCTCCCTATGAAATGAAGAGCAATGGCGCTGGAGCAAAGCAGACCAGTGGCAGGTCTAGAGACAGCCACATCCTCATGTCACCATGAATGAGTGACACACCATGAAATAAGCAGCTCTCCAAAAAGACTTTATTTGTTTACACATTGCCGTCTGCTAATTGAGGTGTGCCAGAGTTTATTTTTGCCTGAGATGAAATGAACTTAAGTCATCCGATTAGGCCCCTCACCTTACTTAGAGGTCTTCCACCAAGACTCTCCTTCAAATTACACATGACACTGTGAAGAAACATCTAATAGAAGTGTGTAATGGGCTCTGATGACAAACTACACGGTTGGAAGACCATGTAATCTCCCTGCAATTAATTAAAGTATGCGTATGTGTGTGTGTGTGTGTGTGTGTGAGCAGCTTTCTTTTTTTTCCCACTCCCTTTCTCTCACATCCAGCCTAACCAGATGCCACCAAATAACTGAAATAACATTCCCTGTCAACAGTAAAAAATGAAGACCCATACCCTAACAAAGAAAGGTACTTAGAGCTAGCAGAGAGAGGCAGATGCAGGGTTATTTGTGCTCCAGTGCTTCTCAGTGTCCCGGTAAGGGTCCTCCACAGCTCAACATCTGTACCTCCACCCGCCTAATTACCCACAGCACCCCTGCCCAACCACTTCCGAGTCTGTCACCGACTCAAAGCTCGCTGGGGAGTCGAAGAAGGAAGAGGAGAAAGTGAATAGAGCTTGTATGTCTTTTCGTGGCATTTGCACAGTGCAGTATTTTGTTTGACCCCATGTTTAATTTTATCAGCTTCAGAGTTTAAAAGTATAAATAAAAATGTTCCAATGTGCTACACATAACTGAACAACAAAAAAAATATATATATATATACATATATATTTTAATCATTGTTTTACACAGCCATTCTCACATTAGATCTGAAAACAACAGTTCATGTTGAAGGAGACACTCTTTCTGTTGATTTTCTTCACTCCCCATCCCTTATTTTCACATTGCTCTCACACTTAACTTTTCTCATTTATTGTTTCATTTATTCAATTCCCACCGCAGTATTGATTTGAAGACAATTAGGTCCATTTTGGGAATAATTCCTCAGTCTTCACTTATTTTTATCAGTAAATGGGAAATTTGCCATGCTTTATGTAAGTTTTGATGGGAGCTATCAGTTTGGAGTTGCTTGTGCCATTGATTTGATTAAAGGCATTACGCATTGTCTAATGAGTTTTACACATGGCTGAGTGGTGAATAATCACCCAGTGATTTCTGACCCAGAACTCCTCTTCACACCCCCTCCTCCCCTCATTTTTCTCACTTTCTCTTTTCACTCACTTGGAGCAGAAGACCAGACACTTGGTTCTTCGCAGAAGAGGTAACGGAAATCAATTGAGACCGTGATTTGAAGAGCTTTTTTTTCCCCTCCCTTTTTTCTCCTCCTCTCAAGTCAAATTGATTCCTTTACTTGTTTTGTATTAATATTCATTTTGGCTAAGTGTTCAGTAAATGTGCAGAGAATATGAATATTAGTTGTCAAGTGTCTTTGCATGAGATCAGTTTTTGGAAACAAAATTTTACCCAGCTGAAAATTGTCTCGCAATTAAAGCGTATTGCGTGTAATAAGCAGCATCTCTATCGGGTGTTTAGCTTTATCGAGCCTGTCTGGAGATGGAACTCATACCTGCTACTCTGTGAATTGCAGCACATAAAAGATGGACTGAATATGTTCCCGGGGAATATTGCCCTCTCCAAAAGACCAATCCGTCTTGCTTAGGGAGGCAATCTTAGGTGCGGTAGATAAACTAATATTTGTGTATAACCTCAGTCAGACAATACAAATGATCGGATGATTTTTCATCTCCTTATGCATACAGGGAAATATGAAAAATTGAGGTTTAGGAATATTTGCAGGGTCTGCGAGGCGGCTGGTTGGGCCGCTGAGTGCCCTGGGCCACGCTCCTCACCAACGACTGCAGAGTGAAGAGTGATGAGAATATTATACCCGTCTGTTTCCCGTCACTCCCCATCCTTCCCTCCCACCTTCTTCATTCTCTGCTCTCACCACGCTAATTCATATGGCCACAAGACGGAGAGAGAGGCAGGGAGCACGGTAAAATGAGAGGCACAGCAATTCGCGTGCCGCTTCTCTGGCTTGCCGTCTTTGACTTTCGCCATCTGTCCACCATCCATGATTGACAATCGCGCTGACATAAATCTCCCAGCCTCCCTGCTCCTTTTTATTTTCCGCTCATGCTATGCCAGCACCCCTGCTTGTGTCGGTGACACCCCTGCCACCGACACAAGCTCCCTTTTCATCCTCTGAAACCTAAAAACTTCTCGTTTGTGTTTATCTGCTGGTGTTACTGGGCCACATTGGTGAACTGGTAATCAGGTAGGGGGAACCGAGTCATTCCCAGCTCCCAAGTTTTGTCATTGTGTTTGTGGAGGCTGAGGAAGGACACAGGAAGGGCTGCGATGATAATACTCCAACTGTGGGAGAGACTTTCTTTCATTTGCATGTTTAGTAGATCTGATCATATTAGTTACTCAAGTGTCTTAAACAAGCAGCCTCGCTTTATATGAGTGCTGTTTTTACAATGATCCACCTTTGAGAGCACAGCAGTAATGTGTTCTACCAGTGCCAGTCAGGAAAAGGGCATGTTGTACCTACTATAAGGCAGAGTGCATTTGGTCCCGCTCAAAAACAGCAGCCCAGTCTCCTTCTCTGCACTCTCCCTGCCTTGAAAAAATTGCTGAATCCCAAAGAATCCAGCCGTCATGTGCAATTCAACCCACCACCAGTCCCTGACATGGAGATGGTGACATTTACCCCCAAGCTTTCCTCTCCTCCCCCTCAGGTTTGGGAGTTTTTATTTTTAGATTATTGTGTTGCCTCACGCCAAAGCCTCCATGTTTTCCCTTGAAAACCTTTCTGTTTGCTCTCGATATTTCTGCATTATTTGCCTGTGCCCTCTGCTTTTCAATATGTTTTTTTCTCACCCATTTTATTTCATTTTCTCCCACCATATCAACCCTCTTTCCCTTTTCCTTTGTTTTTCTTTTTCTCTTTTTTTTTCTTTTGGCTTTACTGCCGTGAAGAACTTCTCCCCTCTACTGTTCATGATAAATCAGGAGTGTGAGCAGCAGCACTCGGTCGGAGGCATCAGTCGTGAGGCTGATGAGATAAGCGGTGCTCATCTCGTGGCCCTGTATGGAGATTTATTGGGCTGGGATAAGCAACAAGCTAGCCATCACTCTCAGCCAAATAGACTCCCCGCCTGCATGTGTTTATTCTTATTGCAGTGCCGCGACCACTGCCACTGTCTGGGGTGGAGTAGCCCCCGGAGGCCTGCTCCGTGGTAGAGGAAGCCGAGCCCTGCTCTCTGGATCATTACCTTCTATTAGATCAAGAAAACAAGGCTCCACTGTGGGGCTCTGAGTGACACTGATGGCCCAATTTTTCTCTATCTCTAAGGACCACATAGGCATATATAAAATGAGGTTATGGGATATATTGGCTCATCACGTCCAAGTAGCGACAGTGTTTTCTCTCTGGTTTCGAAATTTCCAGCCCTTTTTTTGGTACATGGAAAAAAAAAAATTACTTATTCACCTACTTGTCTAACAAACACAACCTGTTTTTCAGTGGTGGGGTCAGATATGAATGTGCGTTTAGGTTGTGGTGACGTTAGAATGAGCGTCCATGCTGACAGGAACTACTAAACTAATTAACTACTAAACACGGGCTACTAGTCCACTTTATTCCCAGCACCTGAAGCCCATGCTACACAACTGGAATAAAGAAAAACTAAGACATGAGCAGTGAACAATCTGCTATACAATGTTTCCCTTTCTATCCAAAAATAAGAGCTAAGAACTTTTTCAACATCCTAAGATGAAAACAATCCTCAAGAAGGTCCTTCTTATAAATATGGCCAAATGTACCACACAACTACAACTTATCCTTTAGCAGAACAATTTTCAGTGTTCCCTTAACAGCCACTGTCTAAAGTTATTCTGCTTGTTTTATTGTTTTAAACTAGATGATGGAAACATGTTAAATCTATTTATTTATTTTTTCCTAATCCCTAATCCCTCCATTTGCACAATATATCCATAGTTTCTATTTACCTGCATATTTATAATTCACCTTAATTTATATTTCTTATTCTTATTACATTTCTATTTTTTTTCATATGCTGCCTTAAAATTAAAAAAAGACCCTATATGTTTGGCATTCAGTAAAGAAAGAATTTCATTGTACTGGGAAACCTGTTTCTTACTGTGCATATGACAATAAAACATTAAATCTGAATCTGATGTTTCAGATTGGCTTCATAAATGGATCGACAACCACTGTTGCCGAACCACTTATAGTTGAATTATTTTATGAGTCCATCCCCAAAGGAGTCTTTTCCCCAAGCTAATCAGTTTGCTTCTTTTGACCACAACCCAACAAGTAATTAATGTCATAATGAGGTATTCACATCATTTCTTACATACATATTGCTAATACTGCCAGTGTCTTATTTAATAAGTGAGCGTTGCCATGGCTTTTATACAGGGCTCATGCATCATTGGTATGTAGTGTTTGTTTTAATCATAGAGTTTAAGATCATAGCGTGCAATGTTAAAAACCTGTTAAAAAAGAACCCATGTTAGCCTGTTAGGTCTTTAACGATGCACACACTTGAAACGGCATCCTTCTGTAATGACCCAAGGAGGTCAAAGCGGCCATTCTTCAGCGAAAGTCTCACTTTAACTCCAGCTGCTGATGACAGCATTGATTTCAGGAGACCAGAAGTCTGACACGTTCAGCATTGCCCACATGGTGTCAGAGAGCCATAGGCCAGGATGTGCACATCAAGCATCCACACCTCCCTCCACTTGCCCGTCGATGCCACAAATACATACACTTCACTCACCCAACAAGATCTGCACAAATTGCTTTTACCCTCCTCACCCCGAGAGTGTACACATGAACACGCACATACTCACACAAACTCCGGCCTGTGCAGGGTAGTGGGTGTTAGTTTTTCAGCACTCAGGTTATATTTAATCACAGCTGGCGGATGAGGAGGCTTTTCTCTTTATGAAAGGTATTAGAGCAGCACTGTGTTTTCACTCCGCTTTACACTCTGCCCCCATGCTTTTCTTCCCCTGACCTCTGTTACCATGTGCCAGGGAAAAATTTGATAGAGTGACACCGTGCTCCCACTAACTCTTCCTCTCCCTCGACACCTCTCATCTCTGTCTCAGCTCCTAATGGTGCGGCTGGCGTATCTCGGCCGGCTCTCATCTCATCAGTGGGGTCACACCTTTGTGCCGCCCTTGCACTCTTTTCACCAGTATTTGCCTTGTCATTTATTTTGCTGCTGAAATATCCGGTGAACCGGCAGGTCTGATTCAATCACCCACACACTCAGGCAGACGTAGAGGACAGTGCTGTAGTTCTTGTAGGAAGGGGGGGCAGGATTTTACAGTACCAACATCAGACACTTGTGCCTTGCAACTTTCTGCTCATCCTTTCCCCTTTCCTCACTAACCTGAACTTTTTCTTGTGCCATTCATTGTTAAAACACACTTTCATTAACCAAGGAGCTGCGCTCTGACAGAATATTTTGGAATTTAAGTTTCCCTTTCCATCCTTACAGTATGTGACTTACCCCAACCCTAGTTGATCTGTATTTCGTCTATTTAAGGGCCCCATTCTCTTTGATCGAGCTAAAGTTACAGAGGAAAGTGAGAAGCATCGGGAACGCTCCAGCTGGGGGGTTTACATGCCCTTTCAACACTTTGAGAATGAGGGGATGCTCTCCATTCTGCTTCATGTTGCGCCCGGGGACTCTCCCCACTTCACTAGCATGCATCAGCAGACACTTGGTCATTAGGTAGATTGACAGTGATTGTCTTGCCTGCAGAGCTGAGGCAGCCTCTGCTCGGCTCAGATGCCTACTTTGAAATGCACACATATAGATTTTGTGTGGGTGAACAGAATTAACAGAAAATGTTACAAGCGAAGGTAATCAATAAAGTGTGAAAGATGCAGCGGACAGTGTGGAAATCACATTTTGGACAGGTTGCTACTCCATCATTGATTCTGTGTAGCTTTAAGCAGCTACTCTTCTTTTTTTTTTCAATTTAAAGGCTAATGGTCAGTGCATCAGTGCTGCTCATACATTGAGCACTATAACAACTGTGTTGTTAAGACCAAAGAGGGGAGCCCTCAGAGTAAGGTTTTTCTATCTTCTTGAACTTGGCTGATTGTTGTTTTCGATATCCCAGAGTTACCTTTATTTTGAGAGAGAGCTGGGAGATTAATTTGCTTTTTCGAGCCCTGTGTGCATTTGGCATGTTGAACAAAACACTCCTGTATCTTATATCATTCTTGTTAGGTGTTTGTTGTAGCTATTGATGTATAGTAGGTTCTAGATGTAACTCTTTCAGCCTCCTTTTTAGGGGATTTCATAATGCCAGCCTCTTTTTGCGCATTCAGTCACTAGAAGAGGTTCAGGCCGTCCTCTATTATTCATCAGAGGTAATGATGGAGCGGAGCTGGCAGGATCTGTGGACTTATTGATCCCATCCTCTGGTTTCGTGCCTCACCCCCTGTGGGTGAGGAGAAAAGAAGGTTGGCTCACGCACACCTCCTCTCGGGAGCTTATAGGACGTGTCCAGCCCATGTTTCTCCTCTCTGGCACAATTATTTTCAGGTGGAAGCAATGTTTGCCAAAATTACAGATTCACGAAATTTTGCCATGTTGTTTGTCACAAAAGATCTTTACTCTGATGCTGATGTTCATTGTAAAAGTGTTCAGTGTTTTCTCAGAGTTTTGCATTTAAAAGTTTGCTTTTTTTTGTGAAATATAATACTGTAGATTTTTCCTTTTTTAAAATATTTATATTATTCAAATTTTCCGTACATATTTGCGGAGTTTGGAAACTCTGCTGTAGCAAAGGATGTGTTAAAACTTTTGGGCAATAACCCTCAGCTGGCCTTGTTGACCATACAGTATATTGGTGCCTTGCAGAGGCCTCCTTTTCACATTTTGTGCCCATGTAATCGCTCACTCCATGCATTTTACTGCCTTGGTGCGCAAATGCAGGCAGGCTAAATTAGGCTGGCCCCCTTTTAATACCGCAGAGAGGGGAGAAGCAACCATTATGAATTATCCTTAATTACAGCCATTTCCTAAACTAATAAAGCTGCAAAATCTTTACTGCAAAGGTTAGTTTACCCAGCATGCATAAAAAACCCCTGCATATTTCTTAGTCCACGCCTGTGTGTATGTGTGTGCACGCACATGAGGGTGTGTGAGATCATGCATTCAAGTGTATACACTGGTGATTGGTGTGTGTGAACTGCATTTGTGAGGAGATATATATGTGTGTGTGTGGGCGCAGGAGAGCTGCCTAGCTGGCTGGCAGCACCCATGGTCCCATTAATTTCACGTGGGCTCCCTATCACCAGCCACAGATGCCTATAGACACGTAAATGAGTCTCCTGCGAGCACTGGGCCGCCTCAGCCAGCCAGCTCGGGCCTAATGGTCTGGAAAGCCAGCGTATGTGACGGCAGGAGATGAGGGCCTTATTTACACTGGCAGACATTAGTGGATGGACGCTGATTCACTGATTAACACGTCAACCCCTCTAGCATCCTTCCCCCCAATGCCTTCACCAGCTCTTCCCCCTCTACTTTCAAAACCCAACATTCATAAATACACGCAAGAAAATCCCACACACTTACACACACCCTCTTCACCTTGTTTTTTTTTTCATCCTTTTTCACTTTCAAATTTACTTTACTATTCATGGATCCATACCAATAGACATACATACAGTAAAAAAAAAAAAAAAAACACAAGCAAGCACACCAGCACAATATCCAGTGTTGGAAATGCGCGGTGGCAGGCTGCTGAGAAGGAGGAAGCCATCTGTGAATGATAGCTCCTGTGGAAAGATAATGTTTCTCATGCAGCGCCAAGTGAGGTGCTGATGGAAGAAGATGACTTTTTGAATGGTTAAGTGGGTAAACGTTAGATCATGGCCGCAGCGCTCCCATTCGCCTCACCCGCCATCAATCCCTCCCTCTCTCCTTTCCCCTCTCGCTATTGCTCTGCCTTTCTCTCTCTTTCCGTCTACTAGATTGTTTATTGAAAAGGCACGAGGAGGCTTCTGATAAGAGAGGCAAAGCTAATGCCGTGATTTGTGTCAGTCACGCCGCACAATTTTTTACAATCGCAACACTTATCACAATATAATATGTTTATTCTGGTCAATTAAGTGGCGCAGGAAGACTCCTGCATTTGAAGTGTCACATGCAAGATGGGATGGGGTGAGGGCGATCAAAGGAAATGGAACTAATCTAATTGTGCAGCATCTCACACTGCTGCCACCTCCATCGCCGTTGCCATTCAGCCTATGAACCGATGCATTTTAGGAGAAAAGAAGGGACATCAGCACAGGTTTATTGGTGCAGAGATGGCCAGGTGCTTGTTGTGTTCGGGTGACACATGTCAGGATAGATACAGACTGAGATTGCAAAGGAAACACAATCAACCTTATCTGTTTATTCTATCATTTTGGGCTGCACACATAGACACTTGTTTAGACATATTCAGGCCTTCAGATAAAACTTTTTTCTAAAAAATATGCTGCAAAAACACTTGAATTTGACAGCGACATTTAGCCTTTACGTACAGAAACACTCTCGTACAACTGGACAAGTACAACCGAAATGTGACACAGGATGTATGCAACAGGTTTGATTAAAGCATATTGGGGTTATAGTTGATGTGGTCAGCTGCAGCGTCAATGTACATTGATGCGGTGAAGTAATAGTAGTAATAGTAGTAGTAGTACACATGGGCATTGCAGTCAAAAGTACACAGTACGTAAAGACACACACCTGGGCACATTGTGGCAAAGCCCAACGTGGACTCAGAGTAAAAATAAAAACAAGCCAGGCAGTGAAGGCAGTCTGTGTAGCAGACCAGTGCCTCCATCGATCTGAGCGGGTTCATTAGGTAAGTGCTGACATCACAGATTGATGTCTCTTTAAACCAGTGCCTGCCGAGGAGCTGACAAGGAAAATCAGCAGTATTGACTCCCTTAGTGGCATTTGTGTGTGTCCGTGTGTGTGTCTTTATAACATGTTAAGTGTGTGAACATGCATGCATATGCATCTGAGCACAGTCGATGTACATGCATCTGCCAATAAAATGAAACATCCATGTACGACCATGTGCTACGTCGGTCGGTTCCTCTGTGCTTCCCAGGATGCCGTACTGAACATCCTCATCTCTGATGAGCTCTTTGGGTGTAGGTGTTCACTAATGCTGCTAGTTATATACTCGGCCATGTGACTAAAGAGGCTGTCAGCCTGTTTCTGCTTTTACACCACCATCCATCTGCTATTGCAGGGTAGGGGAGAGATGGAGTGGAAAATGGAGATGAAGAGTAAAGGAATGGGTGGAGCAATCAGAGAGGGACTGATAGAATCTCACCCCATCTATATTTCATCAGTACATCCAGGAACTCTATTTGTTAATTATGTTGTGTGAGTTGCTGACTAATTTGCAGTTCAGAGAAAACCTCGACGGGGGCAGCATTCATTTGTAGATGCAGTTTTTCAAATTCATTTTGTTGGAAAAGAGATATTTAAAAAAAAAAAAAAGTTCTCTCTCTCTCTCTCTCGCTCTCTCTTTCCATGACTGCATTCTCTTCAACCTATAGCTGTCGATTGACTTGAGATGTCGTTTGTATCTGATGTGTTTCTCTAATTAAGATCAGGGGAGAATCATTGACATTGGGCTGCTCCACACACACACACACACACACATCGATTGGGGGGAGAAGGAGGACAGTGTGGTCACTGGTGACAGGAGTCAAACTGGCCAGAACAGCACAAGCTACTTGTTGAAGGAGCAGAGATTTGTATTTTGTTTTGCACATACTACATGACTCCTGGACGCGTTCAATGGTCAGCAATTTCCTCTTGTCATTTTGCAGCTGCGTGTAATAAAGTGTCTTTTGTAGCTGCTGATCTGCATTTCCTGTATTCTATCAATACTTTGTAATAATTTTCAACAAGGGAGCATCGACATTTGAAGATCAACAGCACTTTGAGGATAATACATTAGGTATTACCTTCTGTAAACACTACAACACCACATCTTGTGGCTTTAAATGAGCAATTGATCAGTTTCTTTAGAACATAAACACTGATCTCATGTCCAGCTGAAGTGTCTTCCAGCAATCTATAGACTTAGAGAACTAAAGGAAAATGGACTGATCTGATTTTAATAGTATCAATACTCAGAATGGTGTGTTTTCACAAATAGGAAAAAGTGAGACAGTTTAAAAAGTTTGTGTGTACTTTATTTTATCCTGAGCTGAGCATAATGCAAAGTAAGTGTTAGGATTGAGAAATGTGCAGAACTGAAAGCGCGAATCCCTTCCAGGCCACCACCACTGGAGGCACATAGCTATTGGCTGCCTCCAGGAGATTAAAGAGAATAATTGCCAGCTGATTGGCTGTTAAATTTTTCATGGACCTTTGATGCACAGGGTGTTTGTATTACCTTTATCAGCAGGCATAATAATAGGATAGAGTTTGACTCGCTTAAGAAAAACAGACTTTTTCCACAGAGCATAGTAGCTTCCATTTTTCTTTTCAACCAAATGATGTAAGTTGGTTTGAAATGTTCATCAGTGCAGGAAATGAATTACGATATATCATCCATCTATGTTTACAGATGGATATACATTTGTATACCATACATGTATGTTTTTATGAAATGCATTTGACTATTTTAAAACATTTAATAATACATTTTGACAGTTTGCAGTGTTTGAATGTGATACATTTGTTGATGAAACTTTATTGTGAGTTTGGACATAATACGAAACCTTGAGTAAAGATAATGTGGATCTTTGCTTCATTAGCTCTAGCTGGTACAGAACTCTGCCAATACAAACACAGAAGAAATTAGAGCATGTGAACATCTTATGGGACTCATGCTGCATTAAATGTACAAATACAGAGTAAAAGAGAGCTAGCTGTGCAAGCACCTCCCAGATGGAGGACAACTGTGTTTGACAGTCCCATGCTCCTTCCCCTTCCTGGTGACACTAATCTCTTCCAGTAGGTGAGATACCTCCTCGGTCTCAATCTGCGTGTAGGTGTGTCTATGTGTGTGTGTGCTGTGCGATGGTGGCAGTGGATGTCTCCTCTGCGGTTCCGCTTTGGGGGTCTTGGAACGGTGAGCTTCTCATGGTTGTCACTTTGAGGTGGGAGAGCGATCATTTCCTTGAACAACGGTCCCATCCTCATCCCTGCTTCCCGCCTGCTCGGATTAGTTCCTCTCGCTGAGAAAATTTGCATCCAAAATATTTACTCCTAATTTCATTTCTCACTAGATTTCTGTTTTTTCTTTCCATTGTCTGCCAGCTGTCTCTGCCCTTCTCTGTTTTCTCCCTCCTTGTTCTCCCCTGGACGCTGTAGAACATTTTATTACAATTGTCAAAAAAAGAGTAACAATTCTATTGTGGTGTGATTACAACAGGGTGTTTTACCCACAGATCACCAGAGCAATTAAAATCTGTAAATAAGGCTACCCATGATGCCTCAGTCCAAACAATGGGGTCCCGTAGGAAGTGTATGTTTGAAGGAGAACTGTAGACGAGAGTTTCTCTCCCTTTGACACACTCACTCTCGCTCTCTCTCCCTCATTAATTAGGAGATGCGTTTTCAACCCGACACAGCTGTGTCGATGGGCAGCTTTGCACAATCACAGTGACACATATTTCAGACACAAGATGAAGTTGTTTACTTTTGTATAAGACCTTGTATTATGCAAATGCACTTTGTTTTGCAGCATGGGGAAGATAATGCAGGCCCAGTTGTGGCAGCCACGGCGACTTGGAGGAACAAACAAAGAGACTGCACAGTTTCTGAGAATGCTCCCTCATATCGTCTAAAAGCGTGAATGGTCAATTGTTTGGCGATTTTTGTTTGTCTGTGTGATCCTGCGATGGACTGTTGAGCGGTCCAGGGTATACCAGCCTCCCCATGACCCTGAGCAGGAAGAAGTGGGTGTAGAAGATGGGCAGGTGGACAATAAACATACCACCAGATAAACATTTGTGAAATTGTTGTAGGTAAATATGACGTGTCATGCAATATGACATTTGTAAGACACGCTCAGATACTGTCAGTTACCTTGGATGAACGGCTTAATTACATCACAAGCTAACCATTAGCAAGGAGAGCTTTCTTAAGTCTGCTTTACTATCTGGTTCAAAAAGTTCACAAAGTGATGCAAGCACTTCAGATACTTTTATGTTTCTTTCTTTTTTATTTTTTTTTATTTTGTAGAGACAAAAAGGGCTCTTTGTAGTTTTGCAGGAAGACATGTGGAACATGTCATGTATTTGGTGTCAGGATGTGTGTGCGTATCGCTTCCGCAACCACCCCCACCCCACTTCATAAATTACTCACGAGTGGAATTTGGGCAGGTTGGAGCAAAGGAACCAAATAGATGGAAGTAGGGACTGTGGGAGTATTGCAGTTCAGCACAGCACGGTGATGCTCCATGGGCCTCACCAGAGGCTATATGCCTTACCAAGATCCTGTTTACAGTCAGCCAACGAAGCTGCCAGCCACCCATTTCCATAACGCTGCCTGCGGTCCTCTGCGGAAACGAATATCTCTGTGTGCCGGAGACGCGCCATAATGCTGCCTGCTCTATACTTCTCACTTTGCATTCTGTTTCTTCTGTTTCTCTATTTTGCTTCCATCTGCTCCCCTTCCATCCCATTTTTCAACACTCCTCATTTGCTTTGTCTCTTCTCTCCAGCCTTCAAAACTGTGAGCTTTATAGCAGTCTAAACATTTTCTTGGCTCTCCATATATAAAATAAATATGCATAGTCATAAAACAACAGGACCCCCCCCAGTTTTCATTAGATATAATTTATAAATGATAAATTTGTGTAAATAATCAATTTTCTTTGGGAAATAAGCTACCATTTTACATCCATTTCACCATTTGAAAGGTGCCCACCTTCATGTAAGTGCATGTTAAATGGCCTTGTCCACTCCACCGTGTATTCAGATTTATTCCACCCTTTTTCTACACTCATACTCATCTTCAGCATTCCCGTCTTGTTCTTTTCTGTCATATGTTGGTGCAGATTTTTTATTTTTTTTCCCAGCTTCAGCCACTTATGTAGTTGCCATGTTCTTGTGCCTGTACATCAGTGAGCATCTGCTCTTTCAACAAGGTCCCTGTGGCCTCAAATGTCAGACCAAGCAGCTGCCAAACAAGTACATTGTGCACCAGGCACGTGTTTCACCTCCTCCCATCCCTCCACGTCTTGTTCTGTGATGTTAGCTGTGATTGAAAGTACGTAGGAAGGAGAAAGTCCTGCTTTTACTGTTGCTCGATGCTGGGCTCTTGTCCAGGCTGTTTTGGTCAGGCGGGAGGGGATGTTATTTTGTCCATTATGTGCTGCTTCCTCTGCCCTCTTGTGTAAAAGACAACTGCAGTGGGAAGCCTTTCTATATTTGGTTCATGTACTATGAGGTGTCTGGGGGAAAAACAATGTCTGGACATGTATCTCTTGTGTCTCAGTGCATTATGCACATGCGTGCTCTTATATACCTTATGCAAGTGTGCAGTTACATTCCTTGTAGCACTTCATTGTATAGACGGTACAACACAATGTCACTGGATTCCTCCATTCGAGTATATCTAGGCTTGTTGCATGTACAGTATCTTTTTTTGTGTGAGCAAGTAGTAGTAGCAGGATGGGAGCACTGAAGCGGAAGAGATGAATGGTGAAGAGACAGGCAGGTACCCCCCAGGAGGGGCCTGGGGGGCAACAGGCCAGGGATAGCCCCTCCAGCACCCTCCCAGCACACTCTGCTCTGCTTTCAGACGCCTCTATTGATTTGTCCAGCAGATAAGACCACAGGTTAGATGCTCTACTAAGTACTGCTCTTTTCACTTCCTTTTCTCTGCAAACAAAGACTGGACAGTGGTTCAATTTGATGTCAGGTGACATTTCCTTAGCATTACCTTTACTTGCCATGCCATTCATGCAGCTTATGTCTTTAAAAGCATGTGTGAACCATCAGGGGGCACTGTGCGACACTCACTGCTGCGGTGACGGCACAAAGTCCTTAGTAAGTTGCAAAAAACATTTATTAGTGACATTTCCATACCAGACCTTCATCATGCAGTCAGTTTTGTAACAACCAGAGGACATCTAATTGACAAATATAACTTTTTTGTGTGTGTGTGCTGGAGATTGGAATTGGCTCTTCAAGTATAGATGTTTGATTGTCACTAGATTGTTTGCCTGTTTAAGGTTTGGTACCAAAATGCAAATAAATGTTTCAGCATTCAGGAGTTCATCCAGTCACTTTGCATTCGTTTGTTTTTTTGTTTTTTTCTTTGGCACTAGCTCCTGCCCCATAAATGACCCAGCCCAGACCTGGCACTCTGTTCTGTTGTCTTCTCCTGAGGCCCCTAGATGTAGAAACGGAGAGAAAAAGGCACTTGGTTGTCAATCAGTCATCTAGAGATCCCAGAAAATGTAAGTTCTGGTGGTAATTCCAAGTAGATAAGTCCAGACAGCAACTTGAAATTGTGCCTGTACTTTGCTGTTTGTGATCAACATGTGCAGTGAAGTGTAAAGTTTGAACCTGACAGATGTAGATGGAAGCCAAGGCAACTCTTGATCAGCTGAAGACAGTTCAGCTAGTTGCCAAAGTTTTGTGTGATCAGAAGTCAGTCAGCAGTACCTCAGTGTTCACCGCCGGATGAATCAAGTCTTCAAAAGGTTTCACGGGTGACACATTAACATGAGCAGAAGTTCCTGGAGGACTCTGAATTCTGAGCTGTCACAGGTGTCAGATGAGATAAACCTACTATGCTGCTCTGCTTGTTTCATAACATTACCTAACTTATGTTGAGAAGGAAACTGGCACCTACTTGATATCAATTAAAAAGCAGTTTCTGAGATGTGACGGAGTGTTGCTGTAACACGTCTTGTATTTTTAATTAAAACGGCCTTGTGAGTCATCATTGGCGTTTCATGTGTCCAATGTCAGAGCAGGTGTGGAAGTAAAGCAATACATAACAAAGAAAGAGGAACACCGCAAGGCTTTGGGTGGAAGACAATTTCCCACGCACGCAGCTGCTCGCTGGTATGTCCTTACAAGACGTTGCAACATGATTTATCATTGTTAATTAGAAAGTTGCAGTGTCGGACTGGGTATTACCAGCTTGTCACATAGTTTGTTTTTCCTCTTGCTCATAGTTACATGTCATTTATACTGACAGTGAGCCAGACCTGTTACTCTGTGTTAAACTGGTTCTCTTTCAGATGAAAAAAGAGACTATCAGTGTCAGCCAAAAGAAATACTGTGTTCACACCTTGAAAAGTCTGTTTAAATGAAATAGGCATCTTCAAAGACATAAAGGGTCATCATATTTGCTGCTCTAGTCATTGTGTTGTAATGTTAATATTTTATGCCTTTCTCTATGCAGTCTTTGTTTTTTACTGATTTCAATTTATTGCTGATGGATGTGTACATGTAGTTTAAGTTGTTTTTTTTTATGTTCAAATGATAAAAGTGGTCTTTCATTCCCAGTTGATCGTTGATCAACAGCATTTATTTCCACAGGACAGCCTGCCCAAACTTAAACTTACATCTCTTAACCAACCCAGACATGAGCATGTGAACTGCAGCACATACTGACTCTGGCCTCAGAGGGTTAAAAACAGCAAATCATTTATTGCAAAATGCTAAGGGTTCATTGATTAAAAGCATAACAGCAAACACAATTACAAAGACGAATTGAAACAAAAGTCAGAGGCGCTCATTACTAATTAAAACTGGTTAAAATATTCCTCTGTGTTATGTGTGTGAACTGGTAAATCCTATAAAGTTACATGCATGATGTTTTCTATTGTGTCCACTTCTTTTACAGATATTCACTCATCACAGTTAAATCTGTGGAGGTGATTAAATATAGAAGATAACGTCCACTTAATGCAAAGAACTTGTGTTGCATCTTAACCTTCCTCTCCACGCTTGGATCCAAGACACTCATAGCTGCAGCAGTTTTCGTTAGCTACCGATACCATTCACCTGCAGCATGAGCAGGGAGGACAGCAACTAATTGCAGAGACAAATGTTCCCAACTCCAAGGTTTGCAGTTGTTTGGGCCTGGTCCAGGTCCTGTTTATCTCAACCTCTGTTGGCAGTTATACACACACCACACATGCTATGCTCTGATTTAACCAGAGGCAAAGCCCCTCCAACCCCCACTCTCACTCATCAAAGATTCATAAAGGCAAGGTTCTCAATGATTTTCTGTCTCTTCCCGTATTCACAGCTTGTTGTCCTCACCCTCCCTGTCTCTTGCCAGTCAGACAGCGGAAGTCAGGCGGAATTATGGCTGAAGTGGCCGCTGGCTCCCTGTGTGTGTCTGTGTGTGCTTGCAGCGGTAGGCATTAGGTGGAGACATGGTGGTAGCACATGGGCAGCAGGGCAAGGGGACAAATGGACAGTGACATGTACATGTTGTACTAAAAATGTTAGAATCCCTCATGTGCTTAAAGCAGTCAGACTCCACTGCTCCTTCGCATGTCCTCGTGCACTTGTCCCACCGTTCTTTGTCTTCCTCCTCAACCCCTGAGTCCCGTGCATCCTGCCAGCTTCTAAACTGGATCTGAAACTAGCTCAGTCGGAGCCCAAGTTGCCAGACTCGGGGCAGCACACCATCTGTAGCCCACTGATTCCTTCCATGCATTTATGTGTCAGTGTGTGTGACTGTCAACGTGTGTCTACCAATATATTTATGTGTGTGTCCATTTGCCCGCGAGTTTAGAAGCACGAGCGTATATGTGTGTGTGTGTGTGTGTGTGTGCGCCTGTGAACCCAAACCACCGTGCCTCAGCCTGTTAGTCTTGCTACTTACCAGGCTTAGCCAGATGAGGGCCACTCAGCCCGGATCTAATTCCTTCTGCTCTGGCAGCACTCCACTCCTGGCTCTTTTTGCCTCTCAAGTGTGCATCTGTGACCTTGGCTGACATGAGAGGGGGTTAAACTGTGGACTTGGAGATGCAACCACAGTGATTGAGTTGTAAGCTAGTTTTTGGAGCAGAGCTTCCACACAGCCATCTGGGTTTTATGTGGGGCTCAGAGAGAGGTTATCCATCTCTTAGTGCTTACAGCTGACCCTGGATCAACTGTTACGGCAGAGAACTTAGTGAGAAGCATCCTCGCTGTCATAGGTAGGGCAGAGAGGGCATGTTGGCATGGTGGAAAAATCATCTAGAGACGAAACTGATTAAGAGTTGATCTTTGATTCCACTGCTCGTAGTGGCTTGCTTGTGACTTTTGTCTTATTGTTGTCTTTGTGACAAACAAGTTAAGCCTGTACAATCTTTTTCAATTGATTCAACATTGAACACCTCCTCTTCACTATACTCACACTGGTACCTGCATGACAAAGTCAATGAAACAGTTTTGTTATGTGGACAGTTTCACTGAGTCACGCTACTGTCAACACAGAGAAATGCTATTAAGTACTTGTTCAATACAAAAGCTGTTTTTCAACACGTAGAACATTTTTCAGTGAGTGATTTGCACACACGCCTGAATCCCGTGCAGCAGCTCATCTGCATAGGCAGGTGCTTCCATACTCAGTCATTCTGTTGCATTCCCTGGCTCGCTGTGTTGGCCCTTTGCATCCTGCTTGGTGCAGCGCCTCAGGGCCTGGCCTGGCTGCTCTTCCAAACAAATTGCTGGCTGTTCACAGCGTTTAAACACTGAGGCCCTTTAATTACACTGTTTACTTAATAGGGTGAAACAAAACTCATGCTCACACAGCGGGAGCACCAGGTGATGCAGAAGTTCAAACACCTGGCAGAAAGCAGTCCTCTGGCACGGATGCACAGCATACACATATGTGAGCTTGGATGCACGAACGCACTTACACACTGTTCTTTTGTTGGTTTACTGAGCCTGACAAACCATCTCAGGAAGTTCATCTCAGTAAACAGAGAAAGTAAGGAGTTTTTTACTGTTGACTTACTGCAGATGCATGTGTGAAGATCTCTTCTCTACTGTCTGCCACTCCTCTGTTTGTCCATTTAAATGTGACCAAAAACCCAAATGAACCAATGAGCTAATATCCCACCTAGAAGACAAACAGCAAGCTCACTGTTAAATTTCTGCATCTGTTAAGGCTCTCATAATTAACTGATAAAGAAAAGCTTTTTTTTTTTTTTTTGTGATTGATGTGGATAACAAGTGTTTTGCTTTTGCTGTTTGTTTTTACAAGGATGCTGTGTTGATCATGTTATAACCTCTGCCTAGGCCTGTCCAATTTATGAGGTTTAAGATTTATGACAGTTTCATTGGGGTGTGTTTACAGCCAATGGTGTGCCGAGCCTATTATGTGATGTTATAATGACAAACAGCGTCAACAATGAGGTGACTATTCGTATGCAGTTTCAATATAATGTCATATTTCTAAAGACATTCCTTCTCTTGAGGAGTATCCTGTACAGAATGTTCCCATGCTTTCTTAATAGAGAGCTGCAAATTCACGCTCTCTCTCATGAAGCTATTTATTACGCACATTTTTTTGAAACCTAATGTGTGTTGCACAACAGTTTAAATCCTCTATCTCATACTTTTCCTTTACACAAAGGATTCAGAACATAACACCACATACCCTGGAGCAAAAACGACAACTTGTAACCACTGCGTTTAAGTTACAATAGGCTATAATTAGCCAAGCTAGCTTGACCCGCCATCGACACTCAAAGACAGGTGGGAATTACATCTACGCTGGATCGACCTCATCATGTGACTGCGGTCAGGTGCTGTCCAATGACATGGCTGTGTTGCTGTTGAGGCAAGCCTCATCCATCAGCAGCTTTATTGCACCATTCAGATGATACCCATGAGGCACTAACGCTTAGCCGGGAGGGAGGGAGGGAGCATGCAAGGCACGGGAAGGATAAGGGTTAAAAATGATCGTTTTACAAGATCAGTCGCACAACAAGTTTTCACAGCTACAGCATGCCATTGCCATGGAAAAATAAGAGTTAGTGCTCCCAGTGCCACATTAACCATCTTCCTGATTCCTTAACAGCAGATTTACAGCCTCCCAATGCCGAGCTGTGAAAAAGCGCAATCACTTGCAGGCTCGTAACCTTTTTACCCTCACCATCAAGTCCTCCTATTGCTCCATTTTCTCTCCTGGGCTTTATAAATAAACAGCGTCATCATGAAAAACCCCAGTGTCTCTTCGGAACCAACTCTAATTAGTTTTGCTTGTATACATACAAATGTTTTTGCCATGTGCATCTTGTTTGAGATGCTGAGTTGAACTTGGCTGCCATCACTGTTTTGTGCTGTCCTTGGTGTGTTGCCAACAAGGCTTAGATTAAACTTTTTTTTCTTTTTTCTTTTCCCCTGTAATATCCCTGCTTCTGTTGAAGAGCACTGTAACCTGGCACAGGTGACTAGCAGGCCAAAAGCCATAGTGCGCTGTATTTGAGCCTGAAGCATTTACACAGCTAATGTTTTTCTTTCTTAAATCCAAGCACACGCACGCTCTTTCTATGACACCCAGACACACACAGACCCACAGCCTTAGGGGGTGATCTGTCTCTCCACCCCTTGTCGGAAGAGTAAACGGCCAGGAGGACCCTATCTATTTGTCCCTTTCCTGCCTCTTTTTTATTAGAACCTGATTGCATTTGAACAATAGTTGTCTGCTCGTAAATTTTGCGCCTGTGTTGACGTTGGGCCACATTCCATCCTATGGCCTGAGGAGGAGAAGGAGCAGGCCAGGGTGTTTGGTAATTTGTTATGCTGTTAAGTACCTAATGGACGTCCACCTGGTTTTTTAGAGCAGTAGCTGTAGTTCAGGGACTTCCCTCCTTTGCACTTCCAGACTGCAATAGTGTTTTATTGCCTCCAATTATGAAGGCTTTTTTGAGGCTACCTAGATTTTGTGTCTGCGTGTGTGTTGTTGTGTTTTTTTTCTTCTCTTTTCTTTTACATCTGGTCCACTCTGCTTCAGACAGAGCAGCCAGCCAGACCACATCAAACACTCTGGGTGTGAAGCAAGCAGAGACTGTGCAGGTACAGCAAAATGTCTCTTCCATAGACTGCCTCTAACTCTACTGGCAGTACGTCGACTCAATACAAACGCATGACCATGAGCTTCCAACTAGCTGGAGATGCCAGTAATGAGCCTTATTTGTTTCATGTGGTTTAATGAGCAGTTCAGACTGCAGCTGCTAGGAGGGAGACCTCACAGAGTCTGATGAAGGGGCTGCCCTAACTGAAGGTACCAATGTATCCTTGCACAATCATTGTTCCCAGCAGCAGCAGGGCCATAGTGGCACGTGGGTGGAGGGATGTGGGTGTTGAAAACGCCAAGCAGCAACCACTTCTTCTCCTAAACCCTACCTCACTAATGCATTTTTTGTGGTTTTCACCACCATTAATTAAAGGGGAAAAGAGTGCATCAGATGTTAGTTTTATTACCCTAGGCTCCTTAGAGGGAATCAGAATGAAAGGAACATATGTCATGCATTTGATGATGCCCCCACCCTCTCTGTCTCTCCATCCACAGTTGCCCACCTCACACACTTCCAAAGTGTACAGTCAGCAGCTGTCTGCAGACACAATAGCATTTGATTGATCCTGAGGAAACAGTTAAGACGCAGCCCTACCCACGCTTTCATTCTGGTTCCCAGACTACAGCACTTTAAATTTAATGCGAAAGTGGCAGTGATCGGTATTATGGGAGTTGGGGAGGGTTTGAGGAACTAGACATCGTTGAGACTCAACTTTGAGAAGCTCCATAGTTCACAGGGATCTTGGAGTCCTGGGAGGTGTTACATTGAGGCTCAAGGCTTGACACTTCACAGGTTTCACTCTTAACTGTCTCACAAATATCTTGTCCAACGCAGAAAGATGAGTATGTTGATAAATGTGATCTGTCTGTATCTCTCTCAGCTATTTTACAGCATGACTGCATAACATACAATGATAGATGTGGTAAATCACTCATTTCTTACGCAATTTTGCATACATACTGAAAGTACATGGATAATATACTTCTTTCAGTTTTTCTTTTTTCTTCATACGTGATTGCATGCCTTACCTTCAGGGGCAGGCTGATTTATGAGACACATGCCTGTTTTTTCATGACTTGTTTGATTGCATTCTCAGCTATCGGGGCACTCAGACTGCCAAAACCATAAAAGTTCACACCTGCACAGAGAGTCAGATGAAACACACGTTAGCATGAGGAAGCAGGTAACCTGAGGTTTTTGTTGTTTTTTTTTACCTCCTTTGATCAGCGCGGTAATATTATACAGATCAAGACTGTAATGGCTGATTGTTTGGTTTTCATTACACCTTTATACAGTCTTTATAATTTTTTTCATATGTAGTGCACTACACATATTTGAATTCTTTTTCTTTCTTTTTTTTGGCAGAGAACAATTCAAAACACGAAGGTGGATGCAATTGCACATGTAAAAAGCAAGACTTTCCTCCACCCAGTCTAGTCCCTCATGGTTACAAATGACCTGCTGTAGCAATAATGTAATAAGTGTTGTCTCTTATCTACATTGTCTGGGTTCTTTTTCACTTGGCCTGACACAATTGTGCATTTATCAGTGTAATTGCATGAGTCGGAAGCACTGATGTTGTCTATTAGGCGGATTTCCATCCTGTTAAGAGCAGAGGGCCTTTTAATGTATGGCCCTGCTTGAGTGTACTGCTACACAATTACACACCGAGCAGAGATTGAGTGGGCTGATGATGCTGATGATTGGGGTGGTTGGGATGGTAGTGATGGTAGTGATGATATTGGACCACCCTGCACCCCTCTAACAAGCCTTTCAGAGAGAGTTTAAGAGTGAAACAACAAAGTGAAGCCGAGGTTAATAATTTTATTTACTCGTTTCTCTCCCTCCCTCCCTCTCTCCTTTCTTTAACCAAGTGATGGAGCTCGGACCATAGAGCAGGGGGGAGGAAATCGATGGGGAGCGCATTACAGTAAAACGTATTGATTAGGAGACCTGTGAGCAGTGTGTTGGTCGCAGAGATGGTGGAATGATGCAATGCTTAAAGGAATTTATCCTTTGACTTTTACATTAACCTTTTATTGACTGCTTTGCCTGTCCATAATTAACACTCACTTTAGCTAAAGTGGTTAGTTTGAGCGCAAAGGGGGCTCAGGTCCTTATTGCCATGAGGGCCGCGGAGCTCCCGCCCCAGCCGTAGTTCAAGTGCACTGTGCTGCATGCAGGGAAAGGCCTCTGTGGAATAGAGGCGATAGAATCCTAGATACCTTTCGCATTAGCATACCATTTGAGCCGGGCCCTGCCAGGCTATAAGGTTTCAGGGCAAATTGAAATGAGTGATTGTATTGCCAGTCTCTCTTGACCGAGCGCCAGATGGGATAGTTAGGCCCATATCTGTCTGGGGTTAATCCATTGGAACAGCCTGGACTCACAAACACGTTCTCCACCTCTTTAAAGCCCCCACCCTCCCAGTGCCACTGAACCCACATGCACATGCACATGCACACCTCTTTGTCTTTGACCTTAACTTTAACGTGGACTGGTCTACCATGGGAAAGTCTTTTAGTGAGCCTTGTTTGTACGCCACTGTAGCTTACACAGAATATCTAGCAAGAGCCCTGGAGAGCTTAAGGCACCTCGCCCAGTATTGACTTTTTGTTTGGTTCCATTTTAGCAGTCAGGGGATGGTACACTGTGAACAGTGGTAGATTGTGTAAAAGTGTGCGCTAAATTACCTTCACTATATTATCTTTGATAGTCCTCCAGTCTTGATATCTTTTAGATCTCTGGTAAACCTGGAGCCTTCTATTTTCAGCCTGATGTTGCAAGATCCCCTGTCAAATAAATGCAGCAGCTCCGTCGAAGGCCGCTAGTTGGGGTTTTTTTTTTACGGTATGTAGCCTTTCATTATGAGTCAGGGCAGCAGAAAAGAGGCAAGTGTTTTCTCTCATAGTTCTACAGCATGAATACTTAATCAGCCCAAATCAAAAGCCTGGGTCTCCCTGGTCTGTGGTGTCCTCGAGCTAGTGTCAGCAGAATCACACAATGTGTGTGAGAGTGTGTGTGTGTGTGTGCTGTCTGGGTCAGTTTGCACTTGCACACGGTGCAGATATGTATGCCAGCCATGTCCTTCTCCTCCTCCTCCTCTTTTTCTGAAGTGGTGCTTCCTTTAATTCGCACCCTAAATAAATGATGAGAACATTTAAACACACGGCTCGTCGCAAAGCCCCAAGGTCGCCTAATCGTATTATTTATGAAGTGATGTGCTACATAATGGTACTTAATGCATGTTAACAGATGCTATTATCAGGCCCTGATCCAGAGCGCTGAAGATATATTGGACAGTGGATGTTAATGCTGCTCCTCACTACCATAATGCAGCAGCTCTTTAAAGGGCTAACCGCACCAAAATGCAGCACTTAGGCCGAGAGCCAGTTGACCATTAAGTGGCTCTGGAGAAAATATATAACCACAAATTGTGGCAGCCCCCGGCTGTCCCCTGACAACTTTAACATCCCCTCATCCCATCTATAACCCAGACCTATATCATTCTCTTCAGCTTTTTGTGTCTTCTCCATCCCCACCCACAGTTACTGGTCACATGGTTGTGGCGGTCGTGTGTGTATGTGCAAGGGACTTGTTGGAGGTTTTTTTTTTTTTTTTTTGTTTCGAGGGTGTGGAGGGGGTAAAGAGATATGACAGGCCCTGGCATTAACGACTGAATGGGGAATATGTCTGGTCTTGTGGCTATGGAAGTGGCCGCTCACAAACACACATGCACGTGCTACACACACAACATACACAAGCCGTCTTCCAGCTCTCCCTCATGCACCTCCAGGTCAGGGGTCACTCTTGTCTGTCAAGAGGCAGAGCGAGGGCAGATTTACAATGACAGCAGAGAGCAACACAGAGTCACAGCAGTAAATATTTACACAGGTCTGACAAAAGATGTGGCTAAGGTCTGTGGGGGTTCAAAATACTGTAGAAATTACAGCTGACCCTGGATTATTAATCACAGCCTGGTTTTCTCACTGCTCTGTCATAACTGCAAAGACAGAGAGTGATGTTCTTGTGAAAGCATCCTGCTGTGCGCACCTCTGTCTGTGCAAAATGATGGGACATTAATCATGATACATAATATCAAGGCTTTCCATCACATAGATAGTGTTGCAGCCATTTATGGCTTTGGAAACACTTTCCTGACACATCACTTTCCTCCTTTCGCTATGTGCTGTTAAGTTCAGTGAGCTTTACTGGATTTTATGTATTTTAGCATTGCCAAAGCAAGTACAGATGTCCAAGGCAACCAAGAAATTAAAATGTCTTTAAGTTTCCCTTGTATACACAAATCAAACAGACACAGACACACTTGCACTCTCCTATCCCAGAGGTTTCTGTGGGCAGCAGTATTATTAGGAGTCATAAAAGGAGAGAAAACACCAGAGCCCATCATCCTGGGGCCAAAAGCTGTTTAAGAAGAAGTTAAGACACACAAACAGACGCACACACCTATAATTGACTAAACAGCTTGACATTTCTTAGACCGACCCCATTAAATCCCTCATCGGTCAATACAGAAAGAGCACAAAGAAAGATCTCTGTTCATCTTCACCTACAGCAGACTAGTGTTGTGTAATATTACTACAAAGTGTATGCAGGTTATTGAACCTGCCTCAGAAAGTGTAAATCATTCATAAAGAATTCATCATTTGATCATTTCCATTTTTGAAGACCTGGTAGTTTCCTGACTAAGCTACACTGGTGGTGATTTGTGTGTGTGTCTACCAGTTGTTTTTGATGGGAGGGAGGAGTTTATGGGTTTCTGTGTTTCCTGTGTCCTGTCGTCTCAGGTGCCACTCAAGTCTGGCCCAGACGTTACCCCCTGAGGAGGCCCCAGTGGACCGGCCCTTCTGGGGTGTGGATGACCCCAGCATGCCTCTGCCCTTTGATCTGGCTGACATCATCAACAAAGTGGAGTCACTGCTTTGGAGGTGGGCCCAAGATGTTGAAGTGTAACAAAGTGCTTACATGCAGTGCACAATGAATACAGATGTTATGTCTGTATGTACTATATATGTGGATATATGTACAAGAAATCTCTACGCCCTCTTTAAATTCTGTTGTCTATGTGTCTGGATGTAATAAAGCCAATGCTCTGGTTAGAAAATTAAAATTACAAACCTCAGATGAACAACACATAACATATTAAACTGTGTCATTATTTAACAAGAACTATGGCAAAATGCACAAAGACTGAAAAACTAAGTACACCCTTACATATTTCATAGTAATTACAAGCGTAAGTAGCGGCCAAGTGCTGCTAATAAAATGCATTTGATGAATTAATCATCAGTAAGCATCTCTGCTATAAAAACAGAGGTTCAGTTTCCTGGTCTGGAGGATTCAGGTGAGTACAATGCCAAGAAGGAACAACATCAGTAGTAATCTTGAAGAAGCAGTTGTTGCAGCACATCAATCTGGAAATAATTAGACTAATTTGGAGTTAAATGTTCTACGATAAGAAAAATGAGTCATAATTGGAGAAACAAAAATCAACGTAGTCGCCTGTTTCCCAAAGCAGCCATTCATGGCCACTCTGAAGCCCCCGGGAGGCTACTTTAAAAAGTAATTCCTTTAAACTATTTCGACAATAACCGATGAATTTCAGCATTCAGTTTCAGTAATTTCCAGAATTCCAGAATTTAATTTCTCCAAAACAAATTTGGCTTGTCTTTGTCACTTAATGAGCAGGATAACACTAACACACACCTGTCGTCAATCATTCACTGAGTTTGCAGATTTTCATGTGAGAAAAAGAAAAGTACATAATACTGTCAAATCTTATTTTAGAGGATTCAAAATGTATTCGTAACTCCAAAGAAATCTATTTTATTCATATTTTAGCTGTTTGCCAGAGTTTTTTTAGAGGACTGCTCAGCTTTCAGATGTACTTCTTTGTGGATTTGAATAAATTCTGAACTAAGTATCCAGCTCCACTGAAACAAAAATAGATTTTTTCTTTAATAAGAACAAAGCAAATTGTGTAAATTCTGAATAATGCACATGTCAAACTCCTATGCATGTCTTTCATAGACTGGAGAGGGTATTTACAATGGCCACTCCTTAAAGTCTGACCTTACCTTTACCAACGGTGTGAATCTGGGGCTCCTGTGTACCTTAATAAAAGAATTTCAAACTGTTCTTGACATGTAATCAAACATCTGGTACAATTGTATGAGCATTCTGTAACATCTAAACACAAATAGGACGCCTATACGCTGCACGATTGTGGGCTGTTGCAATGTTGTGAAAGAATCGTGGAGATTTCTTTGGTCTTTGGTCAAAAACTGTCCGTCTTACGTCCTACGATGTTAGCAGTTGGACAAACGGCCTTCACAGTGCTTCTGTAACCAAAGACTACCTGATGCAATTCCTAAAACTCCGTCTACTTGCAAACCGATTAAAATGCAACTTGAAATGACGTATTAGTCATTGCAACCCAGTGCCGGTCAAAAGAAAAGTAAGAATCCAAAGTTTGCCTCTCCTCCCTAACCATGCCCGGGGACACATTCTGCTCCTTTGTTGTTTTTTTTAAAAAGCATTTTAGCACACGTAAACATGTGATTGCACACACAAACGCTGTATAATTACTATTTTCTCATGTTGTTTATTTGCTGTAGCAGCATACTGATTACGCAATTCTACATCCGCCCGTATCTCATCAGTCGCAGCCTACAATTCAAGCGGGCTCATTAACGTACATGTGGTTCTTGACATCGTACCCAAGATTAAGAAAAATGCAAATCAGTGTGAGATGTTATTATCTTATTCGACTGCAGAAATGGTGCAGCTTATAGGAGCCCTGAGAGACTTTGTTTTCTGCCCTAAAATTTGATCAAAAATAAATCCTTCCACAGAGGAAAGACACCTTCTGACAGTTCTGTGTTTCTTTTCTGCTCTAACAGGATGTGAAGGATAGATAGAGGAGGTGAGGAAAAAAAAGACGGGAAAAATGAAGCGACCAGCAACATCTGTTGTAATCCTACCGATGTTAATTTCCTTTTGATTGGAGAATCTACAACACCCCCTATCATCCTCCCTCCCCCCGCTCCCCCGGCTGACCCTGGCATCTCAGTCACCCCGACTTGGATTTGGCTGGAAAGAAACCAGACTACCAGAGCAGCAGATTGAGCATAGTGCTTCAATAACATGCTAACGATGCAAAGCTTAGCCCAAGCGAGCAGTGTCACAGCAGCCTAATGAAAAATTATGTGGAACCTGCATTTCAGTGTTAGCATACGTAACTATTTATTATTTCTGTGTACTCTGTTTCTTAATCTCATGTAACCCAGACATGCTTCTGTCAGTGGATTGACTCATTCTTGATAGCCACAGTACAGTACATACAGATATGCTTCCTTCTCGTCACACAGTGTTATAATACAGTAGAATGGTAAGAAAACTCACTTTGCTCACATGGTAATGCATACTTCATTGTGTATAGTGTAACCCGTTTTATTGTGTTCAGAAGTGGAAAAAAGCCTGAAGAGACCAAAGAAAGATCCTGATTTGAAAGTTATGAATGTCACCTGGTGGAAAACATGAAGAGCGGGCTGTCTAGTGTTTGCGCCGTTGCCAAATGGATGTGACAGCGTGTGATTGGATGTCTACATTTAGCCGTGTGACTATACATGTGATCAGTAGCTGGCTCGTGCATTTGTGCACGCTCCTTTTCCAAAATTCCTTCGTGTGTGTGCGAATGCGATAGTGTGTGTGAGCCTGTAGGCTGACTGCCAGTTGTTTGTTCTTGAAGATGTGCATATGGAGAAAACAGAGTCTAGCAGCGCAGCCGCTCTGCCTCTGCTCTGATGAAAGGCAGCACTGATAGAATGACCTGGAACACAACCGCCGTTTCTCATAATTACAGCTGTTATATCGCTTTTAATTACTCTTAAAGCGTGTAGAGCACCACATTCCCCTGTAATGCTGCGGGCCATCGGAGAGAGTGAGAGAAAGATCCGGCGCTTCTGACAAAATCCACTTTCAAAAAACTCAAAAGGGTGGAAAAGGGGGCCGACGTCAAAGCAGTGTAGCAGCCTTCCTCGTTTGATTTCTCTCTCTATCTAGTTCAAGATGAAGTAGAGATGCTGTTTACTATTAAAAATGCAGAATGCACTCTGTTTTTTACTTCAGAAGTTTTTTCCAAGATGTTAATAGTTGCCAAATGCTGTTCTTCTTGCTCTTTTTTTTGTTTTGTTTTTGCCTTTGTTGTTTGTAATTGTCAGAGATTTGTTTGTAGATCAGCAGCAGCTTTGACCTGTTTGAATCACTCTGTGCTCCCTGCGCCTCAGCTTGTCTGTTTGAAGCAATAGGAATGGCAGTAAATTAAAAAAAAAAGTGTTTTATCCAATGGCCTGTGTCCTTCTCATTTTTGAAATGTATTTATTCATTTGTTTTTCCCACTCCTGATGGACACCACACATATGCCAGAAGTGCAAAAGTAAAGGTACGGCTGAAGGAAGTGTGTCTTATTGTCTTGAACTGTGATGAGAAGTAAAAAAACGAAGTTAATGAGACAGTGATTGACACAAAATCTTTTCTCTATTGTTGTGGCTCATTAGCTGAAATTTTCACACATATTTTCATTGATATTAAGTTCCTTCGAGTGTCATTGGGTCAGTTTTAATTTACCTGCCCAGTTTCATCACAACTAAATCCTGATCTTTTAAATAATATATTTTTTTTCTTCTTTCTTTCTCTTTTTCTTTAAACTTCAAAAGAGGTGGATAAGCAGAACAAACATTTTCCACCACTGACTGATTGATAGATAGACAGATTGACTGAGTGGTGTCACTTCCTATAGGTGATGGCCAATATTCCGCACTCCCTCCAAATCCTCACCTCCACACACCCTTCATCGACTGTCATCCCAGAGGTCGCTTGTGTTAACTACTTCCTGTAGTGGCTGAGTGACTGAGTGATGGATGAGCATGGAGCGTTCTTCCCTCAGGGGCCGACTGAGAAAAAGGGTCCCCACTTGAAGAGACAATTACACGGGGCTGGTGAGAGCCACAGGTATGCATTGTTCTGACCGGGGTCAGCCGCCAGCCAGTCAGCCAAGCCACCTTCAATTAGGCCAACAATAGGGGCAGGGAGAGATAAAATAACCAGGTGTGTGGTGGGTATCGGTTCGGGGTCATATCCAAGTCAAATGCTTCAGTGGCTGACTTTTAAGGATTAGACTGATTCAACTGAGCTTATACAAATCCCAAAAAATTGAATTATATTTAAATGTAAAACTATTCAATATCCACTTCATGAAGAAATGACTATTGACTATTTCACATACAGAGCTGAAAAAGTCTGACCTTAACCTTTAGGTATTCAGAGTGCCCTTTTTTTCGTGGCTCGAGGCTTATCAGTGCATGTGCACTCTAATATTGAATGTAAATGTAATTTTTGTATATACAGAAAGTATTGCTTGAGCATGGCTCTGTATAAATGAATCCCTGTGTGTAATGTATCAGTGTGTGTGTGTGTGTGTGCTAGTGTCAGGGGCCCTGGGGCCAAGGAGGCAGTAGTAATTGTAGAAGCAGGCAGAAGAGCTGAAGATAGCATCGCCACTCCGAGGCGGCTGTCAGCAGTGGGGCGGGCCACGCTCATTTGTCACCAACACAGACAAACAGCACTCAGCACCAACAAAACATTGACTTGATTGACTACATGTGAAGCAACACAAGCCCTAATGTTTTGCAACTGTTAATTACACTGAAGGTCATAAAAGAGGCAGACCGAAGAAGTTTCACATCAGCATAAATACGAGGCAGCACATAAAGTGACAGCTGTAAATGAAGCTAAAGGTTGCAGTTTCTTACCTACTGCATCACCCGGTTTTATTTTTTTAATTGCATTCTTTCAAGTGTCATTTGCATTTATCGATAAAAGCTTCTAGATGGTACTGACTTACTTATGCAGAATAGCTAAAGGAAGCTAAATGTTTCCAGATCTTTCCAGAGTTTCTTAAGAGTCCTGCACACTAGTCCAGGATAGCTTTAACCCATTTCTCCACATGCAACAACTTCAGCACTGGAAAGTGGGCTTTCTTACCTGAACTGCTCACTTTCAGAACATTTCTATTCAGTTAAGGTCATAAATTTGATTTGACCATTCCCACACATTAACATGATTCTCCACAGTCCTGTAGAAATGGTTTATGTACTTTGAGTTGTTTTCTGAAATCTCTTTGTATTTTACTTTCACTATTGTATTTCAGAATGCCTTGTTTCATCAATGACGACGCACCATCCTGACGCAGAGGCATTAAAACAGGTCCAAACCATGACACTACCACCACCATGTCATACTGATGGAAAATAATTTATTCTGTTCTAGTTTTGAAATCTTAGATATGAAAATATGAGGTTATTTATCTTCTTTTAATTATAAATTACTTGTTGAGTATATATATAGTTACACTCTTTAATGCATGATGTATATCTTTAATAGCTTAGTCAGGAAATCTTTAATTAAATAATTCACTGTTAAAGGAAGGTTCAATACTATCACAGTTTAGGTTTTGTGGTTAGGTTTGTTTGCCTCCAGCTTCCTGCATTTGGGTCCCTACAGAACCTCACATCCTGACAAATACAGAGAATTCCAGCTTTTATTTTTCACTTTCACTCTAAAATCTTTTTTTTTTCAAAATAAAAGTCTGCTAGCATTAAGTAATGTCCACTTTGGTTTATGAATTTATTTTCTTGTACAGCACTGCAAAAGACAGTGGCTAAAATAGAATAAATTATCAATAAGTTCTAGCTAAAGCATCAAGATTTTTTTTTTTTGGGATCTGATCTCGGCTTACTGAATTATATTGTTCATTTTGACCCTCTGAAGTACTCATCTAAACATCACATCTAAACTGGAAATTAGATTTCTTGTGAAGTAAAAATATATTTCTGCTCAGACATAATCTTACTGGCACTGAATCATTTTACTGAGAATATAGTGCTTATTTCTTGTGCTTTTTGCAGGGTTGGTCTTATCAAACCACAAAACATTTTCTTTTTCTTTTGTACAACATTGACTTTCTGCTTGTTGCCCAAAAACACACTCTACTGTTACTCAGCTGTCTGATTCCTGCGTTCAGACTCATGAACATGAACGTTAGCCAATTTGAGCGAGGAATGTGGTTTTGTAGGAGAAATCAAATCTCGATGTAATCATTTTCTCTTTTTTTGTGAAAAAATCTTCTGTGTTGATGAGCCTCTCTTGGGGCAGGTAAAAATGGTTTTCATTATCCTTCATTTGAACTGGATTGGTTGAACCGTGGATGTGGTGGAGCTCAAACTTTTTACAGATGATTTTGCAATCTTTCTCAGCCTCGTGAGCGTCAACAACTCAGTATCTGAGCTATTTAGAAATCTCCATTCTCTGTGCCGTGATGCAGCTCCAACAAAGGTTGAGAGCATCAGACTTACAGATCGCGGTGTTTGAAATAAAACAGATGCAGACTCAGATTTGTGATTCGTTATTTAAAAAAACCACTAGTCTAATCCCATCTTGAAATGAGTGTTAGATCTTCACATATTTTTGCCAGTTACAGATATGTCTAATGGGATGACACTTCTTACTTTTGTTTTGTTTTCTCCATTTACTTACAGGAAAACATGGTGATCAGCATAATATTTACCATAAAGAGTGTTTAAGGTAATATTTAATCTGAAAGAACCCCTACTTGTACGTGGATTTGTGTAACATTTTGTGAATTGCGAAGAGCAAATATTAATTCATTATTTTTATTATTTTCTTTTTTTTCATTTTTATTCTGTCCTGACTTTCCTCTGACTGTGGCCTGAAAGAAAAAAAAAGGCAAAAAACAATAAAACAGGCTCTTTCAAGCGACCAAAATCTGAAGCATCTCATCCAGTCGTCTCTGATTGGACGTTGATCATCACCGACCTGCTCCCCTGCCCCCCTCTTCATTCAGTATTAGAGTGAAGAAAAAGTGATGGTGAAGTCTTGATGTCGATGTTGATGCAGTCAGGAGCCTCGCAGCTCTGATGAACAGAGGGTATGGCATGATGAGTGTGTGTGCTTATTGCAGAATGCAGACGGGGTCTTCAGGGAGAATTGCCTTTCAGATCAAGCGGCAGCTTGATCAAATGTAGAGCATGTTTGTGGGTCGCTGCTGTAGCTGTGGCTCTGGTGACCAGCAGACCCCAAATCATCTGTCCTGCAGGACCTCACTCTCTTTATCCCTCCTTCTCCACTTCTAGTCAAAAGCGTCTGACCTATTTCTCCTGTTCGCTCCTCATAATCATATTCCTGCCCGCTGCTGGTTGAATTTTCTACTTGGTTTTCGGTTAACTTCCACGCTGCACGATCTGTCTTAAAAGGTTATCTCTGCAGCCTCTCCGCTTTAGTTTAAAGACTGTAAAAGGAAAAGAAAACCTCTGGTGTGAAGACTGGGAACCTCTGCAGGCTGAGCTGCATGTTCCATTTTGTGCTTTGATCTGATAACAGTGATCACCTGGGTTGCTCTAAGGCACCAAACAAAAGCCAATTTTGCATGTCGGCTGGATCTTAATTTTTCCTCTGTATCCTAGGATGATGTCAGTTCACTCAAGTTCACGACAATGGTTTCCTTTCATAAAAACAACAGAATCTCCTCCACCTTTCCAGCACAGCCTCTCCACCTCCACCTGTCTCCACGTCTTTACGTTGAGAGCTCTGTTAGCACCCCGCCGTTCATATCGGTGGGATTAAACAGATCGTTTTCCGACATTAGTAGCTCCTCAGCCAAGTGGTCTTGATGTCAGGCCAAGCGTAATTGAGTCATCTGCATCTCATCTAAAATGGATGAAAGGACTTTCTGATATCGCCAGTCTCCTCTCCACACACACACACACACACACACACACACACACACATATATACACACTCTAGGAGAGAAAAGACTTAGGCAAGCGATGTTTCTTCTTTTTTAGGGAGGAAGAACAAGAGAGGCAGAATCAGTCATCTCTTTGAAACACTGCTCCTGGAATGACAAATTTGAGACTTTGATGATCCAGAAGAAGAAGAAAAAAGTTTAATAAAACAAAACTGGCAGATTTACTTCATTTTCAGCGTTCTGTTTCAAGGGATATTAAGTTTTTTTGTTTTTTTGTTGTTTTTTTTTCTCTGTGTTTAATACATTTTAAAGCAGTTATCAGAACTATGAGTAGTTGGTGTCTTATCTGCAGTCTCAGAGGTCACTGAGCTCTCAGTTTGAAGAGAAAAGGAAGGCTTTTTGATGGGAAGCGAGGCAGCTGCTCAGACTGAGGGCTGTTCCACCATCTAAGACAAGTTAAACCTCATAAATTTCATAGCAGTTTGAGCTAATGTTCTAGACTTTAATGTCGTTAGTTTTTGTATTAGACAGTTGACTGGGCTCAACGTAACACATTTCATTTTGACAGTTGCACGGACCGCAGACTGTGTTGCAGCACACATACGATGCAGTCATGAAAATGAAGTGGAAAAGTAAATAACCATCTGTTGTATTAGTAACTAATCTAATACGGTGATTGTTTAAACCATTATGAGATTTATGAGGTTCAGCGGTCTTTCCCGACTCTCCAGACTGAAAATGCCGTGACTGCTGTCTGCTGCAAATAAGCCACTTACGTTACTTATAGTACATTATCTCACACATCCCCACATTCCAAAAGAAAAAAAATAAAATCCCTTTTAAGGCAAGGTTGTGGTCAAGTTATAAACATAATGATGTGAATGTTTTTTTTGTTGTTGTTTTTTTCTTTTGCAATCAGTCATTCTCTCAGCATTCTCAGTGGGACTTTACGCCACATGAAAAAGAAAATTACACTATTTCCTGGCCCTGACCATTATTAACAACGGTTGTTTGAAGGTGTTTTAGCTTTGCTCAAGAGGACAGTTTCTTTTACATTGTAGCACAAGATGAATAGCGGAAGAACAAAGTGACAGCGAATACTTTACAAGTGACGCATTCTATCTTGAGGCAATTGGGGACAAAGGTGTCAAATTGTCTGCTTTTAACTTTGATGGCAATCAGATTAATTTCAAATATCGGAGCTTATCACAAAGATGTACTCTCTCCTCGTTTTTGTCAAATTCCCTCCAAGATATTGAATGCTACAAGACGACTAGCACAGGAACAAAAAGATAAATAAGAAATAAACTGTTGATTTACGTGATTTCAAAAAAAAAAAAAAAAATGGAGACAAACGTGGAGATGAAAGAGATGTTGGAGAAAGGAGAATACTAGCAAAGGAAAGAGAGACTTGGATGTAATAATTATAGTTATAAGCAAACAGCTCTCATACAGCAGTTCAAATCTCAGTTCCATAGGATTGCAGAGATCAGCCTCATCTCCCTTTTTCTACCCTGCCATCATATTTAATTTATCTGTAGGAGACAGGACAAAATTGTGAATACTAGGTCATTCTTAGGATGATTTGATATGCAGGGTCTAAGAGGCATAGGATGGATATTAGGAGGTGGAGGGGTGGTGGGGGGTTAGCTTAGAAAAGGTAGTATTGGTGGCAGAAAGGTGTGGTGTATTCATCAGGAGTAATGCTCACCTTATCTGCTCCAACCTTGTGGAAGAATTGCTGGCCGGCCCCTTAAACACACACACGGAAAGTGAATGCCACACACACATTCTCACACACGAACACACACATTTATATCCCTAACGCTGCTGCCCCTTGATTGACAGCTCTTCAAATGAGTGTCTGAGTAGCACTGGGCTCTGGCCCTCCAAGTAAGTGGGCCGTCAAATTACATCCAGGGGACCGGCTGGCCCTCTCTCCCCTGGCAGAGGAGATCTATTTATTTGTCTGTTTATTTGCTTGGTTTAAATATTTGGTGGGGGGGAAAAAAATATTGAATTTTTGTCCCCCGGTCAAAGTCCCTTCATATTTAGTTAATAAAGAGCAGAGGAGGTTGTTTGCCCAGAAAAGTGCAGGATAGGGGACTTTATTTAAGAGAGTCCTCAGAGAGAGCTTGTGACCTTCTTCTGATGGAGGAGAAGGCTGTGTACACTCTAAGATTCAGTCCTTGTGCTTCGCCAGCCTTTGCCATTCTCCAGTCTCATTTTGTGCTCATGCATTTCCTTCCCCCTTTCACCATGCTCTACCACTTTATGTCCTTTCTACTCTTTTATTTTTTGCAGAATTCCTCTCTTCTGTCTTTTTTTCTCGTGCTAAAACCTGTCTCACCCTTTGCCCCCCCCCCCCCCCCCCCCCCCCCCCCCCCCCCCCTCCCCCCCCCCTCCCCTCCTCCCCCCTCCTCCCTTCCCCCCCCCCCCCCCCCCCCCCCCCCCTCCCACCCCCCCCCCC
>JBAMYA010000018.1:16604614-16630389 GCA_037176975.1 Arrhamphus sclerolepis | reverse complement strand
GTCATTGGTTCTCTCAGAGTAAATGACACTAGATGCGGTAAATCTGGCAGAGGTAGTTGTGTTTTGTCTTTGTCTCATGTTTGAGCTTCTTTGTATGCATGTATGTGAGCAATCATGTGGAGCTAAAATAATGCAGAAAGTAACTTCTGAAACCATTCATGCTCATCTGTATAATCTGTATTTAAACAATAAGGTCCAAAGTCTACAACAGATACCTTAACCTACTCTACTTGGCACTGCGCTAGCTAGTTGCTAGTTGCTGGGTTTCTGGATCACAAACATTATCCTCATGTTTAAACATACTGTGTTAATTAAGAGGTAGTATTCTCACTCTCACCACTGTTCTTTTGAAACAAACTGTTCCTGACTTCTGTTTGTTGGATAATATTTGTATGTCTTTGGGGGTGTTTTTTCCAGGCAGATTTTGTGATTGATGAGCTGGCTTCAGAGCACTCCAATGTACTCAGGAACTACACTGCGCTTAACAAAGAAGGTTAGATTTATATTTATGTTTTTTATATATGGTATGGTAGATATGTAGGTTGTTACATTTCCGATACTCAACAAATAACACATTTATCTCTTTAAGAACAGAAGCACAGAGCAAAAACTGACAAAGACTCTTTAGTCAGTTTAACTTAAGACTATTTCATTTGAGGCCATTGTGCAGGTTTAATCTGCCAGCCTCCAATCCATAAAATGTTGCACCTTTGTTACCCATTAAATCATGTATTTTTGTATTTTGAGATTAGAGAAATTGTGGTATGGCTTGTATAGTATACCTCCAAGTCTGCTCCGCATAAGAAAACAAAATCTTTCTGATTCCTCTGTTGTCTCTTTAAAAACATTCAAGTGCTATAACTGCATGTAAATCTCTGCTGGTGTCGTCCTTGTTTGGTCTTGACATGTCGTTGGCTCCTAAAATTTTACCTGTCTCATTCATCCAGGTCTCAGTTCATCCCCGACGGCCATAACCCTGGTAGAAAAGGAGCAGCCTGTCATCAACGCCGTTGAGGTAAACCCGCCGTCCAAAACACTCAGTCATCGTTACTAGACACAGTAGTTGTCATAGTGAATCACTGAGCCGGATGTGGACCATTTGGAAGCAGCACATCTACTTAACATCTTTGTCACAGGTTGGATTCATTCTCCTTTTTTTGAATCCCTTTTCCTTCCAATTGCGCAGTGAGGAAGCAGCAACTCTGCTAAAAGGAGGCAGGCTCGTGTTTTTGTCACAGAGCAGCCGTTTCTGGCCTCAATAATAAAGTCAAAGTCCTGCAGTACCTTCACACACTATTAGCCTCCTATTCTGTCTCTCAGGGACACATAATGCTCTTCCTGAAGGGCTGAAGGGCCATTATCTGATGAAGTCTGTTTCGCCTCGTCAAGATCTTACTTAATTATGTCAGCCTGCACGGTTTACCGTTGGAAACGTGTTGTTTTTGTTTCTGCAGGGCTCCGCTACAGCCTGTCGATCCTATGGGTTTATTTTTCTTTTGCACAAATCACTAAAGTAATATCAATACATCTTTTTTTTATGATTCAAATCAATACTTCCATAATCATGTTGAACGCCAAAAAAATGACCAAAATACATTCCCCTTGTATGTGAATATCATTCCACTGTCACTTTGATTTTTCTTATTTTGACCCCCCTGTATTTTTTCTTTGTCAGGATTTTGAGGGAGATGACCTTCCTGAAGCCACAGTCAGAGAAATTGATTTGTTGATGGATCAAACAGACCATTTTCGTAGCGGTGCGTGTTTTCTCTTTTTAACTATCCTATTTGATAAGTTTTAAAAATGAACGCTGCAGTTGTTCACATGGACATCGTACTATATGATTTAGGTTCAGGTTTTTCTTTCTCGTGTCTGAACCTGTTAACTAGCTCAAATTATTTGTACCACTGGTATGTATATGTATATAAAAAACAATTCACACTTGATGTTAGTCTGGTTGTTGCTGAGAGAAAAGGTTTATTTATAATCTCTAATCTCAGGGTAGAGGATAGTCTGAACTGATAGAGGAACAGCTTATGTTGGTGGAACCTGTGAGTTTCATCTATTCCTTAGGTCATAAATATGTTAAATCTGACGCTGTGACAGTCCTAATGTCAACATTAGCCAATGCGTGGATGACATTAGTCACACCTAAGCACCTATTTAGTTCTGCCAGTGAGTTATGTTTATGTCTTCTCTCTCTTTGCATTATGCTCACGCGTTACACAGAAGTGAAGCAAACAGAAGAGAGGACCAGGGACCATGGAGTTGTTTCTTCTACCACCCAGTGAGTCTAGAAACTTTTAAAAACAGCAGAATGTTTTATAAGAGCGCCATCACTTTGATGTCAGTGGTCATTTCAACTAGATTTGCAATTGAAACATTGATAGTGACGTTCATACTTCCAGCCCGTGATTTAATTGCGTCTAGGTCAATATATTTACCTAAAAACATGAAGACGGTTATGCTTTCTCTTGAGAGAAGAACATATTTGGTGCTGCGTTTCCTTCTAGCCTGCATGTGTGTTACTGTGTCCAGGCTGAAGGAGACGACATTGGGAACAGAGCTGGATAGTGTGTGGCTGCTAGACGTGGAGAGGAGTCAGTCCGTGAAGGCCCCTCGGGCAGCCGTTACCCTTGAGATGACACCTTTGCATGTCGCAATGCCAACTCCACCCCACGGAGCATCGACGAATGTAGGGGGCAGATCAGCCCAAAGTCTAGATGAAGGGGTGAGACACGATGATGCCAGCAGGTCACAGACATTGACTGTATAAACCAGGGGTGTCCAGATCCAGTTCTAGAGGGCTGCTGTCTGCCTCTGATCTCAAGACGGTTCTGTCTTTCATCTCTGCTCCTATCTCATTGTGAGATCTACATCCACCATATTTGAGCTACGATGGCTGATTTTTCCCACAATTGCGCCTCTTTCGTCTGAGACGGCCTAAATCATACAGTGTCAACTGGGTGTAAAACATGCAGGACAGCGGCCCCTCGAGGACTGGATTTGGACATCCCTGATATAAGCTATGCACACTTTAATGACTGAGAAAGAGGTTGTTGATGACAAGGGAGCAGCTGGCTCTGTTTTTGAAACGTGTCAGGATGAGCGGTACTTTCAGAGTTCTCTGTACTGGAACGTGATGTTATTTCGTTGTTTGTTTGTCACTCTACCATCAGGTGGTTGTTCCTCCTCTCAGGAAGCATGCTGGAGGACGCAGACGTCAGCTGGTGTTTGCAGATCCTGAGATCCAGATACCTGATAGTACAATGCAGGAGCAGATACGAAACCCCCTGACTGAGACAGTGGACCTGGTAGACAACATCAGCATCATTTCAAGATTTGTCTGAGTGTCTGATGGCAATGCATGAATCCAGTGTAATAAAATATTTCAGTTATTAAGGTTTAGATCCGTTACAGGATTGTCTGGTGTTATACACAAATATGACAATCATCATACCAACATTTGTGCTCATGGTAATATATAAAACAGTAATAATAGGAACACTGCCTGTCTTGGCCAGTTAAAGGTTTAAATATCAGGTTTTGTTCACACAATACGTTTACTTGCATCAGTAATTAACTGGACTGCCTTTGCGGTTCAGTAATGAAAGTCACGTCATCAAAGTGTCGATTCACCAGAGTATCACTTAGTTCATCTGCACCCCCCGCTCCTTTCTTCTCTCTAAATCCACTGGAACAGTGCTTATTGATTTAATCCTCCTGCCTTCTTTGTAACCCTTTTTTCTTTTTTTTTTGAGTTTCTGTAATTGCCTTCTTCAGCTTCTCCCCCTCTGTCTCAAGAATGTGTATTTGGACCATCTGTACCAGTGCTGTCAGGTTAATTTCCTGTTATTTTCATCAGTATGAGGTGTTGCTGGACTTCTCTTCAGTGACCAAGCGTGCCTCGCCTGCTCAGCTCTTCAGCGCCCCCTGTGCATGTAGGTACCATTTATGAAACTTCTTTTTTGGCTGACAGCAACTTAATAATGACATTCCAAGCAGACATTAGCGTCATGAACTGTAATTGAAAATCAAAGAAAACTCAGTAGTCAGTGCCATTAGAAATTACAGTACATAGATATATGATAAACAGTATATGATAGACCTATGCACAGTATATATTATAATACAGTATGTAATAAACAGTATCTAATAGACCTATTTCACAGTGGACATTTTGACTTGTCCAAGTGAGAATACTACAGGTCCAACTGCTCTGTCAGTCATCAGCTCTGGTAAATAAGCTACCTGTTTGGATGTGTGGCAACTTCTGCTTTTTGACCCCTCCAAAGCTCTCCCCCTCGGTGACCTCCTGTCACTATGGAAACAGCAGGCCTCACTCGTGGTCCTGCCTGGAAGTGGGGAAAAGGAAAAAGCAGAATTGGAGTCGGAGCAGGACATGGAAATCCTGAGGACGGAAAGGAAGAGGAGGCACTCACGCGTGAAGGAGGTTAGTTGGATATTTTTAGATGAGTAGAGGAGGCCCAGGTAGCTGGATGGATTGTCTTCAGTGCAGATTGTTTTTGTAGTTGATGATGATAATTGAATACTGCTGTCCTGAAAATATCTCAGTGTATATTTACGAAGCTGAGGCTGTAATATTCAGGGATATCCAGTAATAACATAGCTCTGTCAACAGGTGAGACATATTAGATTAAAACCCTTCCTTTGTTTTCCCATGAGACTCTTCCTCTCTCTCTTTTTTCCTCAGACACACAGCGAGTCAGGACTGCAGTCTGCAGAGGGCTCATGTGAGCTGTCCATCTCGTTCTCACTCACATAATCTTCACTGCTCATGATAAACTGGCAGAACAATACATCAGCATAAATGACTTCAAATGTCCAGCTACTTGTTGTGTGTTTGCGCGTGTAAACAGCTGCATTAGATGTGAACCTGGACGTGTCCAAAGGGGATAGATCTGGAAGCGATGTGATTACCCCTGTCAGCAGATGGTGAGTCTCAGATGGTTGGAAAGACAAAAACTAGATGAATGAGAAGCAGATATTGATGTGTGTGTGTGTGTGTGTGTAGGTCTCCACAGGAGGAGGTTCATCCGCCAATGGAGCCTATATCTGAGGAAAACATCGAGATGCCTCAGGCTCAGGCTGATGTGGAGGACAGTTACATGCTGAGGTACTTTGTCCTGCAGCGGGATGTTTCTCCACTGTACAAGAAAGAATTCAATTTAAAAACATTTTGCAGACAGACAAAATCCAAGATCCTTAATGTGAGAGCCACTTATTCTCTGATGGATGATAAAAGAAAATGACGGGGGGCTCTTTATTCAGCGATTTTCATCCATCCTATTCAGTTTGGGCTGATGGCTTTGTATTTGTGCTGCAAACTTCTATTTGCAGCTTACAGCAACATATTCCCCTGTGCTAACATCAAAAGACTTATGCTGAGGAATTAAGAGTTTTCTGGCATGAAATATTACTTTACACTGTCAGTATTTGAAGATACAGGAAGAGCAGCTTTTTCAATTGCGTTCAACGTACAGTGATGCATGCTAAAGTCTGCTATTTATAGTAGACTTTTTTTTTCTATTCTTGATAATGTCACACAATTCTGAAGGTCACGTATGTCTAAAAACAGAAATGATGCTGATTGTTGCTTCTGCTCCCAGTGTCGGCAAAACGTAGCTAAATAGTGCCATTGTATAAAACTGTTATTTTCATTTTTGTTGCTCACCTTTCAGCTTGATGTGAACATTCTCTTCGTTGCCAGTCACATCAAATACACGCAGGCTAGATAGAATACGGTCTTTCTAGCATCACAGGATGACCCACTTTCTCAATCGTTGGAGATCTGCTTTGAAATTCAAAACAGATAGCAGACCTGAGGGATGAGCGGGAGCTGCAGGACCGGTTCCCTGTTCAACTAACTGATGTTATTGACGCTTTTGTAGATGTTGTGTAAATGTAAAATGATTTCCATACAGTGCATTAGATATCCCCAAAAGAATGTTTGATTAAATTCAGCGGGATTTATTTCGTCTGGTGCTTCTTGTACGAACCCATTTTAGATAAAGTCGCATTGGCATTAGTAACAGGATCTGCAAAATCCAGAAAGAAATCACAATGATTGTTCTATTTTAGAATTACCCAGGAATCTCACTCCTCCTCATCATTTCCAGCTGGATCACCTCAACCATGAGGAGGCTTGGCAGGGTCACCTTTGACTCACTGCTGCCCCCACAGGCTGACCGACCCACTGCAGCACTCACGCTCTACAAGCTGCTCGGTGAGGGAAACAGAATTGAAATAGAAATAAGGTTGATGTTAAGTGTACGTATAAATGGGGAGTAAAGGTTGTACCAGTGAACTGTTGCGATAAACCAGAATAATCTGGAAGGTTTCTCCTCCTCAGAGCTGCTGTCTGCCAGACAGGTGACCATAGATCAGGCTGAGCCTTACGGTCACATCATCATCAACCCAGCGGCGGTCAGGACGGACGTCTGAACACACCTGGACTCTCTCACTGTTAGAGTTTAAAAAGGATGGCTGTTTCGTTCATGTCTGCAGTGAATTTCTCACTTTTTAATCAACAAGAGATCATCAGTTGTAGCAGTTACAGGCTTTTACACCATTTTTTTAGAAGGTTAAACACTGAACATTTCACATCCTTTTTTTTAAAATGTTGAAGTATTTTTTAACTATTTCATTTTATTCCTACAATATTTAATCATTTGATGTTTTAAATATTCCAACATACTGTGACTGTTAAGGCTTCTCATAGTAGTGTTTTCTTAAAGCATTTTTATATCCTCTATGAACTAACATTTTTATACCTTTTTATGAGCAGTAAACTGTATTTTTTGTTTGCTGACTGTTCTACGTTTCATGTACATTTGATTTTCACTTTTGTGAACATGTTTTTTTCTAAATAAAAAAAAAAAAGAAAAAATATCTGACATTTTCCAAGTTCATGAAGCTTAAACTGGAATCCAACGCGATAAGAAAAACAGCCCACGCGTATCCATTTATAACTTGTAACAAGCTTAAGCAAGTATAAATCAAAGGTGACATTAGTGTAGAAGTCTACCAGGAGCAGAGAGCTTCTGTCTGACCTCATACCTCAGTCAGTGATGTAAAAGGGTTTGTGTTAAATGCATCAGGCTCTGGTATGTGTTTATGTTCATAATAGGCCGTATCCATGTGGCACCTCACTGCGACTGAAAGGCTGGAGTCAGTGAGCAGAAATCCTCATTTGCATCAGCGTGATGGAATGATAATTTTGTTGACCCTGACGTGTGATGAAAACAAGCTGCGAGGCTGCGCCAGAAAACGTCCCTTTGACTGCCGTGTAAATGCACGTTACAGCATCTAATAACCGTTTTGGGTTGTTTTGGTTTTTTTTCTTGTGCAGAAACGTGTCCGGTTCAATGCCTTTCTGAAAAGCAGCCTAACAATTTGCCATCACCGCCATAACCACTCTCTTTAGCCACCACCCCCACTGTTCCTGCATCGCTGGAACAAAATGTTAAGTGTGACTTCACTGTGTTTACAAACAGCACACTGCTGGGAAGGCAGGGTCACAGGCTGATTAGGTGGTAAAAGGGTGATTAATGTTTATCCAAATTATGTAAATTTAATTTATACACACAAAAATCTGTTTGGCTTCAACTATTTCTAAACCTTCATGACATTCTGTTTTGTTTTTTTCCTCAGAGCTGACGTAAAGCTGGTATCAGCATGTGAGTACATCTTGCGGCTGCCTGTGGAAGTGTGACATGCTGAGACCAGGGCGCCGTTTCAACGTGAGAGGATCTCTCCGCACATCAACACGTGCCGGACATGCAGCGTATTACAGATGTTCCGTGTCTGAATCCCAAGGGCATGGCCTTGAAAGATACAGCCACCAAGAATTTTTCAAAACTTGAAAATGTGGCACTGCAGTGAAAGGCTCATATATCAGCTTTCCTGCTCACCTCAACACAAATGAGTCAGAGGGCAGGAGGAGTCCCACCAACTATAAGTGGAGGACTGAATACAGTGCAAGTATCATCTCATCACAGAGTCATAAATCTAGTCCAGATTGAACCTGAGGTCAGCTGATGGCATTTTTATGTTTGTCACATTATGTAGTTCCTATAAATGCTATGAATGAGTTGAATGAATGCATTTAGTTGAGTGTTTTAACAGTATAAGGGTTATAAAAGCACATACTTGTTGCATTATCTGTGTGAACCAAACACTCTGACCTGTTCACGTGGATAACCCACACAAACACCCAGCAGCACAATGCCTCCGTCCGTCCATCACCCCCTTGACAGTCTAATAAACCTCACATCAGGGCGACACATAACACACATTCTCACTGGCTGCTTATATCAGCCTGGAGGACAGCACAAGTCCGTACCCATTATACACAGATTCAAGCCGTCCAGAGGCTCTTATCAGAGGAGGCAGAGCTCTGAATCACTGGTCCCTGAGAGGAGAACCAGTATCTGCTACACCACAGGCTGAGGATAACCAACAGATCATCAGTCAGAGATCACACGCATCACTAAGGAGGAGGACAGAGCTACATTTTCTTCCTTTTTTGTTGCTTTTTTTTTTTTTTTCACATACAAACTGGCGGCAGACGAAAAAAAGAGCTTGATGAAGGGGGGAGAGTCCAAAGGAGAACACGACCGCTCAGCAGGCGGGGAGCTCCCCGGGCCACACGGCGTGATGGTTCGTGTTGTAGTGGACAGGGAGATTCCCATGTCAGTGGCACTGCCCATCGAGGTGCAGCCTGACCCGGCTCATCAACCCTTCCCCTTTCTGGATACCACTCTGGCCGACCTGGGCATCCAAGAGTGAGTCTGCATCTTTTTAAGTGTTTTTAAGCTACTTTTAATTACTTATTGATTTTTTTTTTTTTTTTTTGTCCGGTCATGCTTGTCCAGGTCAGAGGTGAAGGAGAGGGTTGTGTGGGTTGACACCAAGAAGACACAGGTGAAGAACAAAGAAGGGAAGCTGAAGGAGAAAGAAGTTACCATCCTAGAGGTGAGACAAGCTGTTTATGTGAACGAGATGATGAAAAGGCTGGCTGAACACGTGAAAACCAACCGTGTTAATCTCGCCTCAGGTACGAGTCAAAGCCCAGAAGCCTGGAGACAAGCAGCTCCAGGAGGTCTTGTACAGCACCGAGGCCCACACTGACCGCTCCTTCTGTCGCACAGGCATGAACATTCTACCCTGGAAGCAGAGATATGCAGGTCTGGAAGCTCTGTACACTCACTGGTGGTGACTCATCTTTTCTGCTGCTGGTCTTTTTTTTCCAAATAGATGTTATCTGTTAGTTAGCTTCATATATGTCAGAAAAAAAAGGTGAGCATGCTCAGTAGTTCTCAGATAACTGGCAGACTGATGTGGATCACAGCTGTATGCCAAAGTCTCAGGTGCTGAAATGAGATCATCCCCAACAGCACATCATTGTATCAAAAAAAAACCCACTGACCTCAACACCACCAGTAGTTTGTGAAAATCTTGCTTGCTCCATCTGAATTCATAACCATTTATTTAATTTCCCTCTAGCAGCAAAAACATGAAGCAACCTCCATGTGTACTTGCTCCTTTGCTGTTATGAACATATGCACAGATGTGTGGTTTTAAAAAAAGGACTTATTTATCTATCTGTCTCCAGAAGGAGAGAACGGACTCCAACCTGTGGAGATGACTGTGGCGTTAGACATGGAAAACCAGCAGCCTGACATTACCGAGGCTCAGGGCCAGCGGGACATCTGAGAAACGACAGTCACATCATCCAAAGGGAGAAAAACAAAACACAGTTCATGTAATTTAATGTGACTAACATTTTCAACTAGTCCAAGGCGATGTACATTTGAAACACAAGGTGAAACTATTTAGAGGCTTTAAACTGTCACTTTTCTTCTGTACGTTGAGGTGAGACTGGATGACTTTACATTAACTGCATGTCAAAACCAGCATTGTGGTAAGCTTGTAAACTTTATGCTACTTTTGTAAAAAAAATATTTTGCTTGTGTTACATTTTATTTTGAAGGATTTTTTATTTTACTTTTACACTAAAAAGAAGCACCAGAGCATGAACATTCTGCAGCAAGCTCTCACAGGATGTGAATTACCCGAGCAGTAGCCAAGTGCAGGAGGGGTGAAGTAATTGCTTTTCTTCACAGAGAAGTTTGTTGAACGCGTTAAGTGTTGTTACATCTCCAGATTAGAAGGTCTCTGAATATTCATAGAACTCCAAAGATAAAAACCTGCTTCATTGCATTAGGAGACGACACTGGCTATTACTAGTAAACTGAATTCATTACTTTGCACTGGTAGTAACACCAGATGTCAATTAAAACAGTGAGGGGAAAAAAAGAGGGATAGTTCATTTAGCATTTTACAGTAATCCCAGAAAATCAAAATACAAAACACAAACTGTCAACCAGAACTCTTAAAATAATAGAAGTCTAACAGAGAATGCTGATAAGCAAATAAATTATAATACTGAGTCAGAACTGCTGAATGCAATGACTTTAGTAGAAAGGCTGAAGTGCTGCGTTTCTGTTCATTCTGGTGGAAACCACACAAACCTCTCATTTCCCCACATACAATATAAAAATTCATCATCCAGGCTGACTGCCACTAAAGACTGGAAGGGGCATGTCTGAGCTACGAGGCACTGATGGCTGCACCGAGTCTGGATTTCTGCTCTGCAGGAAGGGAGGTTACAGCTGCTTGGAAGTCCGCACCATGGTTCTGGGCAAATTCTTTCATCAGTAAAACTGACGTGTTCTGGGTTTCTGGGGAGAGACGGTCTAAGAGTTAGAGATGAAAGGAATCACAGAAGACAGATTAGTAAAAAGCCAACAGAATACCGAGAGGGTTCTGTGCAGGCACCAGCTAGGGATGTGAAACGCTTAACTTTAAAAGCACAATCATTCAGTATTTTGTATTTCATCTTTTATAATATAAAAAAAAAAGAAATTTTTACCTTTATCAACATCTTTGTTGCCAATAACATGACTGGAAGCAGCAACTATAGGCTTCATTAACTTTACGATCTGAAAAAGAAAAGGAAAGATTAAAAAACAAAACATAACATAACAACCTAATCTGCATTTATGGGAAAAAATTTTTAATATTTTTGAGAGTACAAAGTTTATGCTTATGATACAATCATGAGATCTTTTTTTTCCCGTGTATGCTTCTATATGCTGAGGAACTTTTAGTGAAATTATTTGGGGAAATGCAATGTGATGGACTGAATGTACGATAAGGTTACATTTAATAAAAAGGGAAAAAACAAAACAATGTGTGATGATGTTCCTCCTTTAGTTTTAGTGAGCTTTTCAATAACCACATATAGACAGACAGCAACATTTTAGTATTACTAGTAAAAGCGACTAAATGTCAGTCTGTCGTGTTGATACTAGACGTAAATAGAGTTTCTAGCGTACCAGGGCAGGGCTGTGTTTGTAGAGCATCGCTAGGCAGAGAAACACAGTTTTGTTCTCCTCCTGATCCTCTTTGAGTGGAAGACGGGTCACCAGAGCAGGAACAACCTATCAGTGAGGACACCAAGTCATTTATTTTGACTTAAACTTCAAATGCACTTTAGAGCTTTGCAGTTATTTTTCCAGCTTGTTTAAATACACTTTATTTAAATACAGAAGCACGTTTTGTTTGGACAAACCTGATCTAGGGGGACAGCATCCACATTGCTCATAATCATCCTGCAGAGGGCAGCACACAGGTTGTCAATCACCCTGAGGTCAGACTCCTTTGCCAGCATGTTAGAAAACAACGACAGCATCATGGGGAAGTCTCTAAATGATACTTTAAGGATCACCTTTGTTTAAATTCATAAGATAACAGGTGATACTTTTTATAGATAGGGACACTGACAGGTAAAAAGGATACGATACGATGATTGGACCAGCAGCCTCTGCCAGACATCCCAGCCCAAAGACGCTGTTGTTGCGCACCTCAGCATCGCTGTCCTTCGCTCCAGCAACCAGCATGGGGAGCAAACGGTTGGACAGTCGGCCCGCCACGCCACGGCCTCCTGACACACCAACAAGGGCTTGGAGGATTTCTCCAACCGTGCCCACCGAAAAGGACCGGTCTGCCACAGTGCATGATGATTTCTTTTTTTTTTTTTTTTTAAAAACAAAAAAAAACCAAACAGGTGTCAGTGTTTAAGTTGTAATCTCAGCTTCATCATCTCTTTAAAGTTTAACATCAGAGACAACAGAGACCACTGGTGAGGACTGCTGATACAACGTGAACAGCAGCTACCAGACTGTGACAATGACGGCTTATCTGTGTCAGTGTTTCCACACTCACAGCTTTGCTCATGATGAGAGGCAGCAGATCATTGAGGAAAGGAGCAAACTTGTCAGCAGGAACAGAAGCAGCTACCAAGGGAATTCCTTCCCCTGCGTACTCCTGGAGCATGGCATCATACTCTGCCTGAAAAAAGACAGAATATGAAAAGAGAGAGCAGCAACTAGCTGGACAGGAAACAAAAAAAAATTCAAGTTGTACGCTTTGGTTGCTGCAGCGTACTTTTAAGTGAGATGTTTCAACAACTGTACCGTTTGTTTTTATCTCTCTCCATTTACCTTGAAATAATAAATCAAATAATGTTGAATACTAGCTGGTGGAGAAGGGGTCGGGTTAAATAAGCTTTGCTTCTCCCTGCTCCTTTTCAAACTTTCTGTTATCATTATTATTAGTATAGATATTATTATTGTTCTTATTGATGACGCTTGTTTAAAATAAAGTATTCATTCAATGTTGACACGCATTCCCGCACATTTATACAATATGATTTAGAAAACTGCTCTTATGTGTAGATTCCTTAAATGTTAACTGTTACTATAGACTGAAGCATATTTGATTTGCAGTACCTGTTGGTCTTCATCATCAGCATCATCATTACCAAAGCCCTGGCACGCAGTCTAATCAGAAAAAGAGAAAACACAAAAAGCATTTAGCACAGAAACTTCTTTTTAAGTCATTTGAGTAACATTTCAGAAAGTGGAACTACGTTCATTCCTGCGTCCTAACCCACCTTTTTCATAAGCACATCACGGATGATACAGCTGATCTCTTTGAGGCGTGAAGGGTTTTTAAAAACTTCCTCCTTGCAGGATTTGATTACATTGTTCATGGTTTCCAGGACACCCATTACAACTTGGCGTTCACGCTCTGTTTTCACAGCTTCCACGAAGCAGGGAAGCACCACTTCCAGTAACTTTAGGAGGTCTGGTTGAGTTCGAAAAGATTTCCAGGAACAAAGAGGAGGAACGTTATCAAAGAGAAGGAATCTTTAACCAAAAAAAAAAAATGTAGTAATACACACACATTTAGTTATTTCTGTCTCCCACTAGGGCAGACAGCAGCTCCCCAGTGCTTACTTTGGTGGTTGGCCTCAGTGGGATCCTCCTTCCACACTTTGTGCTGAGCACAACAAAACTGACCCATAGCTCCCATCGCTGCCCTGCGGACGTCCTCATGGGGAAACTAGGGAGGGCACACAAAAGCATGAGGTTACAGTCTAAATGATTAGGTGTTGCACAACACAGAGAGATATTAAACACTCAAATACAAACAGCAGGGTAATGGAGTCACTACCAACATTTATTCAAACTTCCATAATAGAAAATATGGCATATGTTCCCTTCTGAAGGGTAGAAAGACATTCATTTTTGACCACTGTATAAATAGTTCATGTATAAGTGACACCAAGATCCTTATGAAGCTAAAATTGTGCAACTAATGTCATTTGTAGCTGATTTTAAACTGAACCATTTCAAACTTTTACCTTTGAGCTAAAGCAATGCAAGTGTAATAAGAGTGGCGGTCTCTGTGTGGTAATGTAATGTTGGGTTGAAAGAACATAACGGTGTGAGTGGTGACTCGTGCTTTCAAAGCCACAAGTCTGAGCTATTATGCTAAAAGGGACATACAAGGTAGAGGGTTAGAATAAAATCAACTGCTGTCAATGATGCATTCAATCTTTACTCCAAAATGAAAACAGATAATGGGCAGCCCTCCTTTAGGACATTTTGATTTGTGCATTGATGTTCATGTTCAACTAAACATTTTAGTAAAATGTTAGTATTCAAAAAGTCCTACATGGCTGGCTGTACATTGGCACTTGTTCTGCAATTGTTAGAATAGCTTAAAAAGCAAAAAAAAAAAAAAAAAAAAAACTTAAAGCCACAAGAAAAGAGAGAAAGAAAAATATTTAAAGTCTGACTAAGGAAGATTAGTAGAAATTTTGTATTTTCAGTGCCCAATCATGATTTCACATAGAAAAGGTTACTGACTGGGTTAAAACACACTTCAGTTTGTCCCATTAGTGTGGCTCATTTAGCTGGTTGAGAACTGTCAATCAGCGTCCTCAGTGGACATGTCTCCAGCATTTCAGACCTAAAGTCATATCAATTTATAAAGACTATTTCATGGACAACAAGACCAGACCAAAGGGCTGTCTGGTTGTTTAGGTAGCACAATAACAAAGCACACAGAGCAAAGAAAAACAGTAATCTGGCAATAAAAGAACCCCAAGTTATATAAAAAATTACAAGCCAAACAAGTTCGTAATAGGAGCAGAACAGATGGAGAACACAACTCATGATTTTGAAATCTACTTTTATGAACTTTGTGATTGCAAATCTTTTTGTGTGCCAAAATTATGACAGAATGAATGATAAAACTATAAAAAAAAAAAATAGCTTTAAAACATAACATGGTATGCACAAGCTCATCTGTTTATAACCAGGCACAAATGTTTGGAGACAGAGAGAGCATTAATAAAAGAAAACAAAGCGCCCTTCACAATGCATGTGTAAGAAATGGATAACCAGGCTGACTCACTTCTCTCATCTCATACACTTGCTGGAAACAGGATTCCAAAAAGGGCTGGAAGGCAGCGCTGTCACGGGAAACCACAGCAACACATGGTGAAAATTGTGAAAAAGTATTCCAGACATGATTAGTGATGAACAGGTGTTTGACATATGAAAAATTGGAAAGAAGAAATGATCAATATTCAACATTGCAAGAAGTGAGTGCATTTAGGACATGTCCTGAAATAAGTGATGCTATAAACAAAACCTCTAAGAGAAGAGTCAGAACAGGTCACACAAATATGATAAAATATGTAAATATGTTACCCGGTGCTGAACGCAATCTCTCCCAGGGCTTCACAGGCATCTTCCTTCTCATCAATGTAGGCATTTTCCACGCTAAACCTGAAACATGAAATCAACGCGAGTGATATTGCTCTTTCGTTGGATAAGAGTAGTACACTTGAGGCAACCTACCCTGCAACGTCGTGGACATCTGTTTCTGGCTCATCTTCCAGAAAATCTTCAACTTTCCCTTCTTCGTTGTCATCATCGTCAGAGTCATCCAGTAAGACAAATGTCTTGTCTTCTTCTAGGTGTGCCTGAAAAGAAACAAAAGGGATTTAAAAAAACAAAACAAAAAACATCATTTCCATCAAGGAAAGTTTCAGAAATTGGTTCCTGAGCATTAAGTGTGCATTTTATACCGTGATGCCTTCGTTGGATTTCAGGGCAAGCAGCATTACAGTCGTTATGGCAGTGAGGTGGGGAGTCAGGCATTCGGGATTGATGGTGGATACAGCAGAATAGAGACTGTACCTGAGAGAGGCAAAAACAGCTGTGAAGGAAAGGCTCAGAAACACACACAGTTGAAGCACATTTAAGATATTCTGCATTTCAGTCTAAATATACCATAGCACTTCTCAACCATACTGTTAAATGAAGATCAATACAAATCTTGAAATCAGAATACTGTTTTGTATAAATATATACATAGGTGTTTAGGCGATGCTTTGAGAACATGAGCCTTGTTTCCAGAGCCTCACTGGAAAATATCTGGAAATGGCTTAAGTTACATACGTGCATCTTCTCAGGTCAGGGTCATCAATGGTATCAGTGAGGTTGAGGCCCAGCTGAATACATTCCGCAGCAAGTGGACTGAAGACATCTTTGCCGACGGTACGGGCCAATACTGACAAAGTATCTGAGAGCAACAACCAAAGTTTAAGCGCACTGTGATACAAAGGCTTCTGAAAGTGTACAGAAATATATTACCACATTTATGTTTCAGGCTTATATAAAATTTTGGAGTATACATACCCAAAGATTGAGTCTGCAGAGCCCTCATCTCCTCTGTAGTGGTTGTCAGGAAACCCTTCAGGCTTTCAATAACTGGAGGGAAGTAGGGAACCAGCAACTCCTTTGCAGCGTTGGCTAACAAAATGAGTTACAGGAATTTAGGGACTGGATAACTTTGTTTTCAATCACGCAAAAACATCCATCTGATGGCTTGCGTCAAACAGCTGGAAAACTATGTGCTTTCACCATTTCCTTTCACTTTTTTGTGTTTTTGAGGAAAATTATTGGAAAAAAGATGCAAGAGTATTGGTTTAACAATTATTTGTTCATAATTACCTATCAAACATCTGTTGAATGTGTTGGGAAGGGCCCATTGTCTTCTAGTTAGTTTGAATCTAAATTATTTCTTACCTATGGCGCCTATGGCAGAGACAGCAAGTTCTTTTATCTTGAGATTTTCAACATTGTTGAGGGCAGACAGCATGGTCTCCATCAAGGTGGGCAAGTAGGGCTCAATATCTGCTCCTGTTTAAGGGGGGAAAAGAAAAGACAAAAGTTGAAAAATCTTATCGTTACTAATTCTTTAGTAAAGAAGTAAACTAAAAGCAGAAAATAACACTGATGAATATCTGCAAGCAAAATCTGATATGTGCTGATAAAGGCTGTAGTTTTTAATAGATCTTTTTCTTTTTTTTGCTTAGATTTGGGGTGCAGACTGGATGTCATGAAAACACACCCCTTTACATTCAGCGCTTCCTCTAGAAGTGTACTCAGAGAAACAGTTCTACTGTCAATCATTCAGCAATTCCTCAGTCAACTTACCAAGATTCTCCATGAAATTCTCCAAAGCATAAAAGGCTTTAGTGACATGGCCAACCTTTGCATCATTCAAAGATGAAATGTAGCCCAACAGCAAAGGCATCAACTCTGCACAGTACTTGCTGACTTCAGGCTAGAAAGAAGAGGATGAAAACAGAGTAAGTAAAAACAACTGAGCCAAGAATGCTTTGTTAATATAAATATTTTTTCTCACTTTTTTTCCCCTCACACAGACTCTGATCTCAAAGTCTCTCAGCTCTTATTACATTATATCACAACACCAATGCATGTGCAGCAAATATAATTATTAATAAAGACATTGTTTAAAGTACAATCATACAGCACAACACGTCCTGAAGTTTATAAAGATGTGTGTCCTGACACACCTGTAAATGCTCAGAGAACTGTCCGATGGCAAATAGAGCAGCACTGCGCACCACCCGATTGCTGTCTGACAGACTCTGGCATACTGTCTGCAGCACAGATGACAGCATCCTGCCAGATATGAACAGACAACAGGGTGAATGCACAAATGCCTTTTGATATAACAGACAATAAAAATGTGCTCCTATAAAATATGCAACCCTGCAAAAGATAACATAAACAAATAATGAGAAAGTCGAGGAAACTCATATCTGGACGTACGTATTGCGTATGTGGTCTGCACATCCTTCAGCCAGCACAGCAAGACACATGAGAGCCCCCTTCCTTTGATAGGGGTTTTCACTGGTAAGGCAGGCTTTTGTGAGGGGTATCTGACACACAAGAGAATGTACAGAAAACTCTGTCAAACTGGTATAAGAGTCAGGGGGCTGTGACACATGGCTTCTTAAACGTAATGAGTAAGTATCCTCAGAACTTACAAGGTGATGAAACAGTTTTTCTGGAGGCATGTGGAGAGCCATAGTATCGATGACCTGCAAACAGATAAGTCAATAAGTTCAACTTCCTTGAATATGTACAGTGATGCTAATGTTCAGCAAAGTCAACTCAGTCACAGTACAACATATAGAGATATATATTTCATATTTTAATAAATAAAACAACTCTTCTCCACCTGAGCAGAGCATTGTTTTGGGTTCTCATTGTCAGTGCCATCACCACTGTCATCCTCTTCATCCTCTGGATCTTGTTCTCCAGGTGGAGGCGCTGCAGTCAAAATAGGGAAAATGTTCTGCAGGATGGGGCCCAGCAGCTTTAGCTTAAGCACCGTCTGCCAATGAGACAAAATAAGGATAATCAGGATTTTATCCTTTCCTTTTCTGTGATGCATGTAATGGATCACAGATGAACAAACCAATTTGTTCGAAAACAACTGTATGCTCCACCAACGTTCAAGGAAAGGGCATCTTAATCATTAAAATCTAATTTCTGATTGGAAAAATTTAAAGTGCATGCTGAACATTTAACATTAGTCTGTGTATAACTGTTCAACTGTCTGCGACAAAGATAACAGTGAGAAGAAGCAGTGTTCTCTGAAGAATCTAAATCCTGACTGTAGACACTGTAAATACTTCTTGTGTTGATGCTTCCTGAGGAATGTCACTCATTACAAATCTGAAGAACAGATATAGACTCTATTTATAGAAGCTGGTGGATGACTCTACCTTACTCTTCAGCTTGATAAGGAATGAGATGCAAGACAGTGCTTTCACTCGAAGAGAGTCGTTAAGTGTGATGTCACTCCCCACCTAACACAAACATATATTGTTAGAATTCTCATAAAGCCTGAGCATTAATAAGACAAGAATGTGAAACTACTTTTGATAGTAAAACAATAAAACAAGATACAAAACTTTGGGAGTTACAAAATTCAGAACCCACCTTCAGGCAGAAGTGGACAATCTCAGCTACATGAGGGGCGATAATGGACACTTCAATCTCCATAAGCTCAATAAACACCTCCATGGCCTCACTGGCTTGGTCCTGTGCAAACACAGACACACCCAGTAATGATTAAAGAATCTTGCATCTAACAATTCTAGACCAGGAATGAAATGTCATGAAAATCACAATTTACCTGATTAGCCTTGATGAGGTGTCTCAGAGCAATAATCAGACTTGGGATTATGGAGCGCATGAGCTTCTGTAGAACAGAAAAAGAAAAACAGAATCAATTGATCCATTCTAGATTTGCAAAATAATGCCTTAGACAATGGCATGTTTAAAGTTAAACTGTCAAGTATCCAAACTAATGTTCGGGCAGCGGTAAAAGAATATGTTATGACTGAAACATTTACAAGCAATCTGATCAAGATTTCTGATCCAGATTTCAAAGGGAAGATGGTAGCATTGCCTCACCATCTCTTCCGAGCCAGTGTAAGACGTTATTGCTGTGATGGTGAGGATGCAGTAATACAGGGATGTCGGGTTATTGAGGTCCTGTAGCACAGTACTGAACAGCTGCAGCAGCTGGCAATAGTGAGGCCGGAAAGGTTCAGGGTTGGACTCCATCACCTTATTAAGCAGCAGAAGGCCAACCTGTTTGGACAAAAATCAATATATTTTAAAGTCAACACTAAGATTGTGCATTATACTTTGAATATGCCAAGAGAGTTACTTAATCCATCTATCTCAAAATGTCAACATTAGATGGAAAAAAACAAACCAAAAAAATTAGCATACTGACAATTAAGTAAAGGCATCACTGATAGGCAGTTCATTTCTTTTTTGCAGTCATATACCAGTGGACTTTTTTGTTGTTGTTTTTTAACTTTTGGCATATTAAGTGGTCTTTTTGGGCATCTCATGGCTGTGTGTTACATTGAGTTACATCATATTGTATCTTGTTGCTTCACGGCAACTCTGCAGCATTCATCACTATCACCTTAAAAGTTAGCATGACAGCTTTTTCTCATTTTGTGCCTTTTGCACGGGATGCCAGTAGCCTTCCTGCATCTCTAAAACCCTCTGGAGTTGTTATCTCCAATAGTAGCCTGATGACCTCACATTTTCCAATGTCTTCACAATGGAAACAAAAAAACAACTTGTAAAATATAAACAGTTTGTAAACCATCCTGGAAATAATCAGAAAACATCTTTGTAAAGCCTTCATGCAAAACATTAATTTTATGAGTGAACTTTATTATTTACATTCATATCTGTTAAATAATAATATATGTACCTGTCTGTCATTTGGGTTAGTGCTCTTGGTGGACTCATTGAGGAGCTGCAGCAGGGCAGGCCAGCGGTCTGGTGTCTCATGTTTAACCATAACAGCACAGAGCTGGGAGAGTGAATGCTGCACTGTGTGCCTGCACAGCAGAGGTACACCAAGAACAGATTAAAGACATCAATACATGACATTTCACACCTATGTGTTACACTGGATTGTATCGCTGTCAATTACATCCAAATGCTTACGCTGTTTCCTGCATGAAGGCTTGCAATACCACTGCTTTTAGGCTGTATGAAAGAGGTAAACATTAAAATCACAAACAGTTATCTTCAATTTCAGACATATGTATTGAAATATTTTTGAATTAAATAAACAAAAAAACCTCTCTCTGTCATTAGGGTTAATCTTCTTCCAGTGTTTCTTCACTCTCAACCTCAGCATCACTGCAGCTGACTGGCGGATCTGCATGTAAGCAAAAATAATTAAACACAAAGATTCATACCATTTAAGATTACAATATATGAGAACTGCATTATGACATTAACAGCCTAATCTGTTAAAGAAGTGCCCTTCTATTATTGAGACACAGGTTTAACAGTAAACTTTAGCTCATGGCTTCATTTAGACATGCCCATGGCACTGATGGACAAAGCCACGATCTCAATCAATAGTCACCTCTTTGCAATTTTCAATGTTAGTCAAGTTTGCAAATGCCAATCCTACTTTCAACCAAGCTAAACTTGTGCCAAAGTGACCACAAGTAATTTAAATCTAAAAGGATTGTGATTACAACTTTTACTTTTAAACATATAAAGCAAAACAGTATGCAGCGATCAGACCTCTGGAGAGCAGTGATATCACTGAGAATAGCAAGTACTGTACAACAAGAATTCAGTTCTGCTAAAACAGTTTGTTATAAAAAAAAAAGCTCAATATATCATTTTCCACCAGCTTTCAGCTAGGTCTAAAACAATAAACTAAAGATCAAAAAAGCGAAACTTCTCTTTTAATTTCTCAGGCTGTCCACATGTGTTTAGTATAAATGTGTGTCAGTTTTGAAGCATACCAAGTTTATACCTGGTGTATAAAATATTCTGTACAAATAAACTTGACGTGGTGACAAGATTAGACACACGTCACCTCCTCATTGCCACAGTCATTCACAGCAGCCCAGAGGGATAAAAGAGTTTTTGTCAGTGTTGACACTCTCACAATACCTGCGGATTTAGGGATCCACTCATGACAGCACACAGGGCTGGTATAATGGCTGGGTTTTTGAAAGCCTGTTTCAGCTGGACTGTAGCCTAGAGGTGGACAAAATAGATTACACAAAATCAATACACAAAGAAAATATGAGGGGAGGGAGGGCTTATTTTCGTTCAGCATGCGTTAGAATAGTACATATTTTGATTGGTAATGATAACCAACAGTACGTTTCCAGACGTTAACATGACTCTGATAACTGTCGTCTCCAACCGACAGCTTTAGTTTTAAATTTAATCAAAACAGAGCTAGCATTAAAGACAAAGTTTTTCCTAACATTACCTGCTGGATAACTGCATTGTCAGGTTGTGTCATCTGTGAGAGAATTTTCTCAAGTTCTTCTGTCATTTCGATAGTCGCCATCGCCTCAGTTAGTTTTTTTTCCCCTTCTGCAACAGTTAACGTGAATATTTTCAATAAATCCCGTAAATAAAAAAGAGGAGTTGTCCTTTCGCGGGGCGGCCGGCTACCCGGATGTGTTACACCTGTCAAACGTGGAAACTAAATCCGTCTGTGATTGTGTCAAAGGAAGAAACCGAGTTAACCGTTAAAACGAAGCGGTTTCAAGTGGCCTGGTGTGCGGAGGTTAGGACTGACAGGCGCGAGACTCCAGCTCGTCAACGTAAGGACAACCAGCACGCGGGGAGAAAACGGCCAAGAGTTCCACGTGAGTGGAGTTAAAGGGACCTGCGGAATTTAGAGTTTTCAGTCTAATACGAGCAAACAGCGCCTACAACTGCAGGGGAGGGCGAATGAAACATGTCAAAACTCCACAAACTAAATTAAAAACATGAAGAATGTATTCCAACTTTTACTGTCGTTTAAAGATAAAATGTTATCTAAGTATCCACTCTACACTTATGATATATGTATACATACACATACATATATATATTTATTAATGTGCGAGCATATAAATTCATAATTTCTTTTTTTCTCTCTTTTTTTGTGTCTGCATATATGCTGTGGTTTAGTGTCAAGATTGACAAAAAAAACAAAAAACTTTTAACTTATATATGCAATTTCATCTTGCAGTGATTTCCTAGTGCAAAGGTGAGAGTGTGGGTGAAAGTATACTTCAGCCCTCTCGACAGTCTAATCTAACAAACTTTATTTGAACATGATTCTGTCGGAGGACTTAAAGAAGAGCAAAAAAATGCAAACAGAAAAAACAACAGTGGAACACATTAAGATAGACAAAGACAAAGGATAGTGACTGTATTATGTTTTGTCGATAATGTATTGGTGTAGTGCAGTATGATGGATGTAGATGAGTGTGTGGTGGTGTGAAATTCATGTTATGCCCCAATTCATTCATTTTAAGCTAAAACAGTCCAACAGTTACTTAAAGCAGAGATATTGACCCATGACACTTTGCACCAACTGGTGACAGCAACCACTACTTCAGGCAGAGTCACAGTTGGTGCTGGTGTGCTAGATCAGTGTCATGCAGCAGACCTCCATAAGTGCTCTGAATTCCTTCTCCAACTCATCAGGACCATCCAGTTCAGCATGCAAAGGCGACGTGCCACCACTGACCCGACCTGACAGAACCCGGGCTGGCCAGAATCTCGGGAGGATAACAGTCAGCAGGATACACCCACGCATACATTCCCATGGCCAGCTAGTGCTCACGGTGCACTGGCCTGCGCCCCCCATGCGGTACCGGCCCCCCAAGAATCACCACCAGGAAAGAACTGAGCCCCCCTCCCCCCACCCCACCCCCCCAACTCGTCTTTCTGCAGACCCTTGCTGTATTTGACTGGAGTCTCTCTCTGGATTCCCTGGGCTGCATCCAGGTTAAACTCTTAATTGCTTCGGCGGTGGGTGGTTTAAGGCGCTGGCTCACTGCAGCTCTGCCAATCCCTGTGCAGAGGGGGGTGGCGGGGGCTGCATGGTTACTGGGGAGCGGTGGGTTGTTCTGTGTTCGATTACAGCTGCTGCGTGCTGCCAGACAGTGCAGGGAGATGATAAAGACTTACTAATAGATGCTGAGGATGACCTCTGACTGCAGCTCTACAGTAAGTGTGCACTGAATATACGAGATGAGACATGAAAACAAGACTTTTCTATCAATCTGTCTGTCTGTCCATCCGTCCCTGCTGCTAATGTAAATGTGGACCTCCAGAGCACCTGTCTGCTGTCCCCCACATGTGGATAAACTGCACCGCTGTGTGCATCAGTCAAGCTGAAGGCTACATCATCTTGTCACATACAACCACAACAGATGTCCACGTTGATCCACGATGCGTGCTGCCGCCAAGCCGAGACCTGCTACATTCCCATGCTTCTCTGCCACTGAAATAAAACCTGCAACATGCCAGCTCAGCAAATCAATGGGATCAATGGTGTATTGCAAATGCTTATAAATATGTTGACAGCTGTCAGGCCCTGTAAATCACCCACAAAGTCATCTTTTTGTGCTGCCGTGACAATTAATAGACTGTACTGTTTACTGTACTGCATGTGGACTTTGCAAGTTGAGAAAATCCAGCTTCAGGGGCCAGCTGTGGGTCATTTCAAAAGGCTGTATTAGCGAGTTAATGCCCCCCATCTCAGAGCTCCACCCCTGCCATTGATTCCTGTTTAAAAGGCTATGGGTAGTCAATACCACCCCTCATCACCATCTGTCTCTATTTACTAATAAATAAAGTGGAGTGCATTGACTGGTTTGGCCAGGCCTGTAAAAGCATGCATGCTAATGAGTGCTGGGACTCTGCGGCCAAAGCAGGAGGGAGAAGGTGGGGATAGTCTACCTCTGCACAAACTCTGCCTCTGCCTCCATGGCTCTGACAAGGCACCGCACTCCAATCATAGTAATTGGAGTGCCACCGGTCCTGTTGGTGTTCAACATCGCTCATCAGACGGACTGCGGTTTCACTTCAGCTGCATAGATTTTTCTCCTAGGCTTGCTTGTATGCTCATTCGTTTGTTGTTTTTTCCTCTACAAGTAGTGTGTAGGTCAGCTCTTAGGGTCTTGTCTTGTCATTTGTCAGATGCAGCACAGAAGCGCTGCCTCAACACATCGATCAATTACTGATCATATAGGCGGGCTCATTTATAAGAACACCCATAAAGAATGCGCTACAAAAGCTGCTCGGTCTTTTCTGTCCACAGTCCTTTCAATGAAGACATGAGAAAGAGGAAAACAGCCAGTATTATAAGGTTTTTTAAAATGAAAAACAAAACAAAAACAAACCCTCACACACATTATTTCTAACTTTTAAATATCTCGAATAATATACACTTATATGAAGGCGTATAAGTCAAAGCATATGCATTCTCACATATGGCTGCTGCATCCATTTGGCGTGACACTGATTTCCTGAGTGAAGGGGTGGTGCTGATGTGTGGAGGCTGTCGTAGCTCAGCATAACACAGTACTGCTGTGTCAACTGTGACCCCGGTGACCCTGCAGGAGTCAGAGAATGGGCTCAAGGGTCGTGCCGCGACTCAGGTGAAACGAGGGGTGAGAGGTCAGCTGTCCAGTGTGTCAAGCTTGCTGATCAGGAAGTGTAGCCTCTCGCTTCAGGGAGTACACAGGGAGTGTCATGTTTTGGACACATAGTCGCGCTCTGACATAAATCTTCCATGCTTACATGCAGCCGAGCCCCCTGCGAAGTTCGTGTGCTGTAGGACAGTGATGGGATATGCCAAAGATGGGACTTATTTTATTGACTGCTGTTTGAAGTCTGCAGGATAATCATCCTTCATATTGCCATGATCAGTTTTAACAGTGCTGTCAAAAGCTTTGCATAAAAAACATGTTGAAACCTAGCATACATTTGCTAAGAGAATGAATTTAATTCAGCCTCTTTAGACCAAATTATTGTGACATAAATGTAACAGTTTCTTTTTCTACTCAGCTCAGTCAACAAAAAAACTTCTCACTCAGATTTTTAAGCACTTCTGCTTGGAAGTATTCCAGATACTTTTGCCCCCACACCCGCAGCGCTATCACACAGAGTCAAACAGCGCAGAGGTTCATGTTTGTTTGTCCCAACCCTTGCTCTCTATCTGCAGCTCGCTCCCATTCTAGACACTTCCACGCAGGCCCCCTACCTCTGCCACGCTGATGCAGCCCTTCCTTCCATCCTCAGCCCGGAGTCTCGGGTTAGAGAGCTCACTGTTGTTCTGAGCCACCCCAGCATCCTGGTAGCGCCATGAAGGGAAAACAGCAGCGCCGCAGTAGAGTTTCCTTTCCCTGTCTCATCTGAAGCGGGCTCTGCTGGCTGTCCGGATCAAACTGGCCCCCAGTGTGGTGCCGGGTCCTCTCTGCAAACAAGAGTAGGCCCGTGCATTAAAGACTCACCACGGGGGCACCCGTTCAAGAAGTTTTGCTTTTCAGCAGTCCTGATTTTTATTATTACAAGTAGAGCTTGTGTGTGTGTGTGTGTGTGTGTGTGTGTGTGTGTGTGTGTGTGTGTGTGTGTGTGTGTGTGTGTGTGTGT
>JBAMYA010000018.1:16587746-16602265 GCA_037176975.1 Arrhamphus sclerolepis | reverse complement strand
GTGTGTGTGTGTGTGTGTGTGTGTGTGTGTGTGTGTGTGTGTGTGTGTGCGTGCGTGCGTGCGTGCGTGCGTGCGTGTTAGTGCTTGAGTGTGTGTTCACATATGTTTCAGACTCAACTGTAAGCTGTATTTTCTAATAACTTTTTTTGTAACTGATACATTAAACAAGACACAGAAATGCTTTTCCTCATTATAATGAATATTAACTTTTACCACAATACTCTGATTATGTGTATTTTATGACATGACAAGAGAAAAAAAAGACCAAATATTACCATTGAATTCCATTTTAAATGATTTTTCACGACTTTTTCAGCACCACAGGGTCATGCTGCTCATCTTTATTCACTGACCAAAGTGCTTGAAAGTGTCAGGTCTGCTTCCTTCATCTTTGTTCATCTTTGCTGTTGAGAAAAAAAAAGATGACAGGCCCTCTTCACCTTCCCACTTCCCTCACCTTGCTCTTTGTCCCCTCTCCTCTGCTTGCTTTCTTCCACCGCTCACGCTGTCCAGGGAGTCATTATTGCTTCGGTAAATATTTCATAGACCTCAATACCTTTGCACACAGCCACCTGCCAGCTGCCTCTTTTCCTGCACACAAACCAAGGATAGACAGATCAAAATGAAAGAGAGCAAAGTGGAGGTGGCAGGATGAGAGCATGGAGAGAGACTGTGCTCTTTTTCCCAGTCTTGTTTGCATTTACATTTTCAGTCTGCTCAAAGTCTCTGCTCTTCATCAAGACCTCATCACGGACAAAGTATGAAAGGATTCCCCGGATGTCTAAGCTCAACGACGTTTTGTTTATTGACGTTCTATTTTTTTGCCCTTCACATTTGCTTTATCAATCAGCACATAAAAGGTTTTTGGTTCGGTGCCTGAGTGATGGGAAAGCAGTGGAGTAGAGAAATGGCAAGAGACAAGAGAAAGAGCTGATGCTCACCCAGGACAAGACACAAAGAGAGACTACTAAGCCTCTCCTTCTTCTAACCTTGAGGAGGCCTGGAAGCTGCGCCCACTCTCCCTCCTGTTTCTTCCTCCTCCCTTTGCTTCTCTGGCCCCACCTGTTTACTTTGACTTCGGTTAGAGAAGGGTCTTGCATCACCTGCAGCGTCCCCTCTGTCTTTCTTTGGCTGCCCTGTGCTGCTGCTCTCCTCCCTTCCTACCTTGAAGAAGACTCAAAAGGAGTTGTGATCCAGGGATTAAATATTCAGCTAGGATATAACTGCTTTAAGTTGTTTCAGAGTGGATAGTGTGTTGCCACAGAGCTTCGACTTCATAAATAAATGGTCAACAGTGGCCTCTTCGGCTGCTCTGTCTCCTGTATATATATGGCTGAGTTGTTCTTGTGCCCGGGGCTAAGCCCTGCCAGAGAGTTCCAGGCCTTAAATATGGATAAGCTTTAGCTGCCTCTGGACACACTCCTAAGTTGTCTGTATAATGCTGAATAAAGCTTAGCTGTAGACACAGTGAGAGACCTGAAAAAGAAAATGTAAATCTTGGGAAAAGCAAGACTGTTATGTGAAAGGATATTAGTTTAGACGTGCTTCTCGCTCACCCTTATGCTTGCATTTACAGCCAGCGGGCAGAAATGAAGAGTTTAACTTCTGCCATTTCCACAGCTCCAGTGCTTTCTGATTGAAACACTGACCCATCAAGTGAACGGAGCCTGTTACATGGGAATCAACCTCGCCACTGCTGCATTTCCTTGGCTTCCAAATATTGCTAACTGGCCCTCTACTAATCATTTTCAAAACCAGCCTGCCTTTTTCTGCAGAGGCTCCAGAGGAGCTCTTGTTTCTGTTGAGGGAAAAGCTTTGCTCTTGGTTTCCTTTGAGGTTTCCTATATCAACGCATGTTCTCACATTTGCCTCACAGTTTTGGACGTTTCCACCAGGAAATGAAAAGAGTCCATAACAAATGTTTTGGCTTCTGTTGAACTCTTTAGCGAAGAGAAGCTTGCCAAATGTAGCAGTGCTTTTGCATTTCTGGAACCCCTTGGGGATGGTAATTCCCCGAGCTTCTGGATGGAGGGTGAACAGTTTCTCTTTTTGATTGAAAATACTATGAAAGAAATGTTTAACAGAACTGCTGAGGTATTAGGATAAGGGGAGCTGGAATATTTTCTTTTGCAAGTACATATAAGTCCATTTGTCTTTCATTTCTGTGAATAGAGATATGGTCTTGGTTGGGCCAGGCCATTTAGGCTTGCACGTTAATCTCCAGATGAAAAGAGGTCTTTAAACGTGATAAAGACGCCCTTGAATACAGGTTTGGCCTCTAGTGCAGAGAGTTGAGCTCAGGTCATGAACAATTTGTGCCTCATTGATTTTGTGTGTGCCCAAGTGTGCATGTGTGTATCACTGTGATAATATGCAGTATGCTAACACCCATGAGCCTACAGACATAAATCTGCAATAGGAAGTGGTGTGACATAGGCTGCAGGGTCTTACTGATATGGACTGGAGCTATAATGGGCCCAGTTTCAGGTGGAGGAAGACATCAGCTCTACTGATCTTTACTACCCTGCAGGGCTTTGTACAAGAAAAGCACTATTCAGGTCACTCAGATGGTAAAAACCGCCTGTACCACACATGCTCGCTTCTCCACAGTATTTTCAGTGGGAGTCTCGACAGCACTGTACCGCTGCATGAAGGATGAGCTGTATTCACAGCTCGTTCAATGTGCTCACACAGACAACAGCGTTTGTTATTCTGTCTGTTTGTTGCAGATAGAGTCCGGGTCTTGTTAGCTGTCAGCCCAAGCATCCACAAAGCTTTTCTTTCACTTATTGATGAGGATCCACTAAATTACAGGCTCAAACAAGAGAGGCAGCAGCGAAAAACAACCCTTGTAAAAGTTTCCTAAGAGCCCCTTAAATTTCAGTACTGTGGGTATGTACACAAAGAAAAAAGAGAATGAATGTCATGAAGATCCCAGATGCATTATCCTTTATTTCACTTTCTCTTTTCTTTCGACTGTCGTTATTCGGTCAGAACCTGTCTGGTCTTGCTATTATCCTGGGGTGTTATCAGTGTGTAGCTGCCTCTTCAGATCAGGCCTGCGATAAGGGCTAAATAAATGGAATGCTTGGCTGGTGGACACAGGTCAAGCCTTGTTCAGCCCCTGTTTTTTGTGTGTTGTTGTGTTTGTCTGCAGGGGAAGTGGAGGTTGCAGCACAAACAGGCTCTGCAGTCTAATGAACTTATTGATTTCAATTTCAGGGCTGTTCTCCCTCTACCTGGTGTTTCTGAAGCTTTCTTCCATTGCTGAACATAAATTAGTAACTTTGTGTCTCAATCAGGGACTGTTTTGCTCATCTTTCAGGTTTGCTTGGTCTGACTTTCTGAGACAGGTTTCTATCTTGGAAATGCTGTTTTTAAACGTGTTAAAAGCTTCTGTGGTTAGATGGATGCTGCCTCTGTGTGGGTGTTTTCTGTGTGGCTTAGCGTACACCTGTCTTTGACAGAGATGGAGCTCACAAAGTGGCAAGCTGTGTGTGTGTGTGTGTGTGTGTGTGTGTGCAAGCACTATGACTTATGGGGGGTCACCGAAGATGCTGAGTGACCCTTCCTAAGGGGGTCAGGGCGCAGCTGACAACTGTTTGCACATGTCCGCATGTGTGTCCATGAGTACATGTGCATCCACTACTAATCCGTATCATGTGTCGCATACACAACATGTTTTCCCTACAAATCTATCCGAAGATGGAGGTCCGTATCAACAGGAGTGAGTGCAGCGCATTCCCTAAAAAGCCCAGCTCATGGAAAACGAGAGGCCACTGGTGCTGGGACAGGAAGCCTTCGCTGCCCGACTCTAACGAGCACTGTGGGAGCCTCCACTGGACCCAGTACATTTGATATCCCTGATGATATCCAAAGGCTAAACAGTCAGAAGGTCCGGTTGCTATATGTAGATGCGCAGCACCCCCCTGTTCGGAATCTGATACTCTGGGAATCACAATGCCAAGGCTGTGGGCTCTGGTGAGTTTTCCGAGCTAACAATCAGGGACCTACCAACAGGCGCTGGTGGCGGAGACCAAAGAGAGAGACAGAAAGAGTGTGAAGGAGAATTGATGCTGAGTAGCACAGGTTTTAATAGGGCTGTCAGAGTCATATTGTTTATGTCGTGTTCCAGATTAATCCATTCTTCCTTTATGAGCTTCTGCAGCCACCGTAAATTGCCAACACGAGGCCGGTCCAATGTTGAGTTACGCCTCGGGGATCCATGCCACACATGGATGGAAAATAAATCATTTCCCCTGGATTTAACGCCGGGCAATACCTGGGCCCTTTGTAAATAAAGCCATAGATGTTTTTACACCCCCCTGTTTTCTCTCTCTTGCCTCCAGGGCTCTTATTGAATCTCAAAAGGGGAGGGAGAGAGAGACATGAGAGAATAAGAAAGAGCAGAGTTGAAGGGAGACCGGGGGGAAAGACGAGAAGGATGAAGAGACACAAGTCAAGACAGCTTCACCAAGCAGACAAGTAGAGAGAGAGGATGTAGATTCTGGCTGGGGGTGATGTATGCAATTGAGTCGAGTGCTGATTTCCCGGGTTCTCCGGGTATGCAGGTTTAGATCTGTCAGACTGTTTGAACACAGGGCTGCTCTACTCACTGCTCTGGAGCACTCTGAACAGCAGTCAGCTTCACCAGTGCAACCAGCAGGATGGCCAAACTGAGTTCCAGCGCTGCCTGCCCGCTGGTCCCCCCCTTCTGTCCTCAAGGTGTCTAGAGGCACAGTGCCAGAGCCTGGAGAGACAGAGAGCAGGAAACAGAGGGGAGGACAGAGAGAGGGGCCGGAACAACTTGTTCATCCTGACTCGTGCAATCTGCCAGTCCCAAACAGCCGATGGGAATGGGAATGTGAATGGGAATGGGAATGCGTGCGCTGCTCTGTCACTGCCTCATGAGTTATACATGACGTGCTTGTGAAAATGCTTCCCATGTAGCATGTGTATCATGCCTATCTTTTTCATCTTTTCTTTTTTTCGTTTCTCTTTTTCACCAACACCCCTCCTCCCTCTCCCTCCCCCCCTCAGCTCTTTCACACCCTTTCTCTACTGTTGCTTTCAAGAGCTCAAAGTTTGCTTTTCTGTTCTGTGAAAATGTATTCCCCGGTTGTTAAATGTTAATCAATGGCAGGCAGCTGGGTGACACACGAGATTCCAGTTTTTGGTGGGAGACTGCAGCTCAGCTGGATCCTGCCTGGGGTAAAACTGGGCTGCTGTAGATGTACTGGGTCCACAATGAGATCAGAGCTTTGCCGCTTCTCGATATGACAATGTCTTTTTTTTTTCTCCCTTTGTATAGTCTAAAGCAAATAATTACATAAATACGTCCATGGAACAGAGCCTATACTAATTCATTCTTAACACAAGCATTTTAACCTATCAATTATTCATATATCCAACAATGCCAGGGGGCAGAAATCAGTGCTCCCCTCACCCATATATCTACCCAACTACAGAGAAGATGATGCATTATTCAGGGTGTGCCAGGCTAAAGACTGCTCTGCCTGTTTTCTCCTGCTGGAAGCAACAATCATTGCACTGAGAGACTGCCCTCTGTGACTCCCTGTCCTCTCTTTTCTTTGCCTGCCTCTTAAACTCTGTTGCATCATGACTATTTTCATCCTTTGTTTATCATTCTTGTGGCGTTTATGTCTTTCTGTTCTAAAGTGTACACACCTAATCATGTATTTTTTGTCACTTTTGGCTTCATTTACATCACTGTTATGACATACAGTCTTGTTCTCTTCCGTGCTGGCATTGGTTACTTCTTCACCTTCATCCTGACTTGTACAATCGTCACTCACAAGGCAACTTTTTGTTTTCAGCCCCTTCAGCTTTGACTGTTTGGTTTTTCTTTAGCCTATTTTGTCTCATTCCTTGTTGATGTGAACAGTCACTGTGACAAAGGAAGAGAAATATATTTATGTTTCCTGAGCCTGTAGCTTCCTGATTCTCTGTCCCTGTGCAAGGATGGCTGTGAAAACTCTGGACTGCTCATTTGTTTGAGCTACAGTGACACTGTTTCACTCAGGACATTATGTGCTATAGGATGTATAGCTATTGGGGGTATAGGTAGTAAGTCAAGTCATGCAACACCAGAAGTCATGCATGACTTACTTATTGGGCATGAATAATTCAGACCTGCTTTATAAGGGCTAGCATAGCTAGCATAGATGTGACAAAGTTAAGTTCGATACACAAAATGTGATATAATGTTGAAATTCTGTTAAACAAGCTTCACTGTTTCACAAAAACCTCCAGCCTCAAAGTCGGAAATCAAAATAAAGCAGTTGCTTTGTGTATAAAGAACATGGTTGATTTCATTTCTTATTTAAAATCTGCTCCATATTTTGATCTTTGCAAAACTTAAGTTGCTTCAGGTGTTCAACAGGAGAAATGATAGCCGTAGGGCTTGGAGCTACCGAGAGGCCCCGCTGAGATTTCCCATCATCCCTACAGTCTGGCAGCCGCTTTTCAAACAGCATCCCTTCTGAAGTTGCCCTTGGTTCTACATGTGTAGCAGTAATTATGAATGAGGGGGACTAAGATCTGTACAAAACCATCAAATATTTTACAGCTTGCTGCTATTGTAATGAAGATCAATAGACATAGTACGAGTTCTGGTATTGAAGGAGAGGTGGTGCTTAACATTCTGCCTCTCATACTTTCTCTCTTTCTGCCTTCGTGTCTCTCTGACTTGTGTCCTATCTCACTTTTTTTTCTCTGACATTACTCTCTCTCCTCATACAGAAGCAGTGTTGCACATCCGTTTTAATTGCCATTTGTAGGGTTCTGTGATGCGAGCTGCTAAACTAGACCTGACCTGTAAAAGAGCAGGAGGGAGGGGTGGGGTTGTTTGAGCGTCAAAGCTTTCTTTTTTAAGCTAAAACACAAGAGCTTGGAAGATGTTAGGGTTACGAGGCTGTTTCACGTAGTCCGTTTGCAGCCCATCAATAAATGTGACAAAAGGGTGTCTTATAACCCCAGAACACGAACATCTTCTTGGCATGGAGTCGTGCTGGTTAAGGGTCAGATGTGATTTACTTGGATGCTATGCTCCACAGCAGGCAGACCTGAAACGTAGCTGCAGTCGGTCACAAAATCACACGCGATCAGTGAAGCAGTTTATTAACTAGCACCTGTGCTGGTTCTTGAAAATTTGAACTATTCTCAACTTTCCAACCAGAGCCGCACTAGCAAAGTGAAGCAATGGACCAAAAGTTCAGCTTGGCAACACAAAGCATCACTGCATTCATAGTTAATAAGAAGCGAAACTGTTAAAGCCTGAAACAAGCACGTTTGAATGTTGCCCTAGGGCACAGAGCTTAAATTTCATTATAAGAATCAAGGGTCTCCACAAATGTGTGTGTGCATGTGTGCGTGTGTGTATGTTTGGAAAAGCCTGAAACACATTCCAGGCCCAAGACAACTACATGGATTTATGAACACTCGCACCTTCCTCGCAGTTTCTGTAAAACCTGATTGTGATTGGACTGTTAGAGCTGACTCTTCTTGTGGGTTGAGGTCATTTGACCGGAGACTGGAGGCATGGAAAAGCTACAAATCAAACACTATTCTGTCTGACAGGAGGAGATAAAAAGACTGTCAATCTCACCTCAGAACAAAGTAGCCCCTTACCTCTTTGGCCCACAGCAGCATCCTGACACCCACTGATGCAACGGTAAAACAAAAGGTAAGCAAACTGAGAAAAGCAGTGAAAGACCGCTGTACTGGAAAACAAATGTTGAAAGGGTTTTATATTTTGGACGATGTGTACACATTTTTGGAAAACTGCTGCTACCAAGAAGTTCAGTGAATATACAAGCATATGTTCAGTTCAAAGAGCTATTTAAGTAGTAGTGATAAGATTATTAGGTATGTATATAAATCCCTTTTCACCCTAGACAGAAAAAAATGAAAACATATATAGTAGGAAGGGCTATAATTGGTTTTCAATTATATTATTATAAAGTAGACGTGGATGCTCATCAGCTCCAAGTAAATGATTTAAAAAAAACAACCAACATAAAATAGTTAAGAAATCAACTTTTTTTATTCTTCAGTGCCACCCAGCAATAAAATTAAAGTAAATGTGTGTTCGCGTAGAAAAGAAAATACACCCTCCTCTAACTGTAGCCAGAAATATCATCTGGTCCTTAATCTCAGGTACGAGACCTCAAAGCAGCTGTGAAGCACAGAGGTGGAAGTGTAATGATCTGTGCTTGTTCTTCAGTCACATGAAAGGGGAGTTGAACAAAACGGAAGAGTGTGTAACAGTGATTCTTTCTTCTTAAATCATGTCTATATATTTGAATACCATCTATTTACAGATGTGTCTTTGTCACATTTAAAATGACTTAGATTGATCTGACTCGAGTTAGTACACGGGTATGTCTGCTGTTGTTCAGAGCTCTGCTGGATTCAAATCACAAGGTCTGTTTTCACATTAAACAAACGATTATTGGTCAGTGCCTGCTTGAGCTGAGGGTCTGTTTGAAGTTTGAAAGAGAGGAGAAACTGGTCCAGTGTGACTTCAGTCTTTGCTATTTCTTCACCAAAATGAAAGTATATGTCATTTTGATCACCACGAGACACAGCCTGCTCAGGTGTCAAGTAAGAGTGATGCTTCTCAGCTGTGATCTGCAGTCTCAAAGCAAATGTCTAGCTGATGAGACTTTATCTGAGATGCCTTTGTCAGAGTGGAGTTACATTCACTGCCTTGTCAGTAAATGATTAATGGATTCAAAATGACATGATGGCTGGGATATCAAACTGTGTACTGTAGAGAATATAGATTTTCTGCTGAGCTCGAGTGTGTCTGTTTGTGTTGATAAAGACTAAAACATAATCTGTCTCTTATTATATGGATATTTCACTTCCTTGAAGGGAGTTATGAGTAATTGCTTTCTCTTTTTTTCACTCATTCAAATAATCCTCTGCAATTGTCCTTGGCCATGCAGAGTTTTGGCAACAAATGGAACCGAACAAAAGGAATAACAAAAGTCACATAAACCCACTGTTTATTAACCACACACAGAAAACTTATTCCACATAAGCAGTTGGTTTTTATTTTGTTAAAGAAATAAGCAGTCTTTGACTGAGACAATCAATGAGGTTTGGCATTTGACTGTAAACTTTAAAAGGCCCCCATAATCTGGAAGCATTGCTTTTAATGGCTACATCAACTTTTCAGGATAATCATTTTATCTGATAAATGAGGATTTCTAACACTCTTATCAGCTGCACACTTGCAGTTGTTTTTAATCCTTTCATTCTGTCTCATTTATTAATTGATTCTGCAACGCAGAGGCTTCCTTGAAGAGATAATGCTCTTGTGGGAGCAGGTCATGATCTGTGTTTGACGTCCTTCTGAAACATTCCCATGCTGCTGGAACGTACAGATTGACTTTGTTCTGTATTTCTTAAGATGAGTTGTCATGGTAAACGCCCTCAGCCTACAGCTGCTGGTGCTTGCTGCAGTTTGAAAACACTTCCATGCATGTCCTGCAACAAGACTTGAACTAAATCTTGTGTATCAGCTTTCAAAAAAAACAGCATCTTCTTCTTTCCACAGGTCTTCGCATAATGTGAGCTGAGACGACATAGATATATAATAAAATAAAAATTGTTGGTGCCCTGGCATTTGTGCATAACAGCTCATCCACTCACCTCTCCTATCCCTTCTCCTCACAAGAACACCACCGGTCCTGAGAGGAAAGCTGTTTATTTAAACGTCTCTCTAAGTAGAGGCTGGGGTTGGTGCGGCTATGTAGCGCATGGTGAAGACAAACACAGGCCTATTTAGTCTGGTTGGGAAAACACCGGTAAACAAAACAGAATGGAAGTAGCTGAGAATTCTTGTTTTCATGGTTTTTCTTTTTTTTTCATTTAAATGTCCCTATTTCTACAGCACAACTTTGGTTATATAATGGATTTGTGTGATGATCAAGTTATGTACGGAGCAGGCTGTTTTTTTTATCCACACACACTGTTCATGTTCACCACAATGTACGATGACTGAGCTGCAGTTTGATCTCGAGCTTCACCACATGTAAACTTGGATGCAAGAATGATAGCATGTGAACGGCTACAGTAAGTACACAAGCGTGATGGCTTCAACATGTTCAGGATTCATACATTTCTTTTTAGGACGGCATTAGGACGTGGACGTGTGATGCAGACTTTTTATGTGTTATAGTCTGGTCCACATTAGAGCTGTCATATGTAAAGGTCAAATGTATATTTAGTCATTCAACTGCACTGTTAAACAAAAATGTAAATACTGCGTTTTGCTAGTTGCTTAAAAAAATGTTATTTTAAACGAATGTATGTAAGAATACTGTGATGAATGCGATTAAATGGTCATTAATTTTGATCAGCTGAAACATCTAGCCTTGTTACTGTGATTCCAGGGCGTGCAGTCCATTATTATTTAGTATTTGCAGTATGTAGCACTTGCATATATAATTACAAAGTATGAATGTCCACTGGAATGGCATGAGGAACTGCTGTCAGCCATTAGACCTCAGAATCCCTCTTGGTATGGTGACATGAACGTAGTCCCATCCTCGCTACGGGCACCTGTCTGAAGTCAGGGGTCATCCTGTTCGGGGTAATCCCCACAGTAACCTGAGCTGGTCGAGGAGATAGCGGCAACCGAACTTGCAATGGCGGACCACAATGTCCCCCTAATACCCCCACTAATCACATTTTAATTGAGTTCCAACGAACATGTAAAAATCTGGTTCAGTTTTGTTATTTAATTTTCCTAACAGATGTCCCTGTGATCCCTGTCAAGTGATCTGCTGTGGTGACGTCTTCTGTTTGGAAACAGATCAATTGCCTGAGCTGAATGGGAGAAAACAGAACCACAAACTTGTCCTCTGGATGGATTTCATCACGACTGAGGAACGAGAATGTGGAGTACAGACGAAAATCTTTCGTCAGATGTGGAAATTCAAAGGGATGTTGTAAAAGTATTAGGAAACACAAGTTTTTATTGTTATTATTTTATCATTATTTTTATTATTATTATTATTTTAGGTGAATCTCATCAATACAAAATCCTCAAATCATAATTTTCTTTCTTTTTTTCCCCTGGTTTAAAAAAATGTGCTTACCTTCATGCCAGTCTTTATGCTAGTTTTAAAGTTTCATGTAACAGGACATGATGAATAAATAATAATCTAGCCTTTACCAGGTTTTAAATTAGGAAATTTTCAACCTGAGATAAACACAACATATAATATATTATATTGTGTCATTATTTAACTAAAACTTGTAACAAAATGCAGAAGCAGTGTGTTGGAAAACTAAGACTGATTTCTTTTTCAAAGCATACCATCCTACTAGAGTGTACTAACATTGCCAAAATGCAATACACAGTATTTAAACAATTATATGGAGCGTTACCTCAAACTGAAAATACCCAGCATGCAGCTGATCAGTCTAAGTCGCACATATCCAATGATGCATTGGGCCACTACGGTTGAAGTTTGTCAGCCATCACGTAGCGATCTTCTGTGCACAGTCGCTTTCACACACACACTAATGACAAGCGGTGTAACGGTACACAAAAATCGTGTTTTGGTACGTACCTTGGTTTTGTTTTTGTTTTTAGTTTTTTTTTGGTACAGTATGGGAGCAAAAATGCAAAATATTAGTTTGCTTGTTGTTCATTTGGAAAGTTTGTAAACCAAGCATTTACACATTTTAGTCAAATTATTCTCAAGACCAAAATATGAAAATAAAATACAGACTTTACTTTAGTATTTACTTTAGTAAAGTGCTGCCTGGTGATAAGTTCAGTAAAGGATTCCCAAATAAAAAAAAATATAAATAACATAAGCTCTTCAGTAAATAAAATATTCTCAAATAAATGAAAAATATATAAAAATATTACAAAACTAAAATCCTTTCCGCTTGTTTGTGGAGGTTAACAAAACTTTTCCATGTGTAAAGTGCACTTCTGTTTCAAGTGAGCATGTTTGAAGTTTTCCTCTTCGTAGACGCGTAGTCTTCTGTCTGCCTTATAATATCAGATCTGCACAGAGCACCGATACTTTTAAAACATTATTAAAAACACACTTGTTTTTACTGGCTTTTCCTCCTGCTTGACCATTTTAACTTGGATTTCAGTATGTGTTTATATATTTATGTTATTTAATTGTATTTCATTTATTTTATTATCGTGCTGTTTCACTCTTGTATTTTGTTTACTTTTCTATAATTGTTTATTTTTAGAATTATTTTGGCATTTTATTTTGTCCTGTACAGTACTTTGGCCAGCTGAGTAAAGCCTGCTGGTTTGCCTGCAACACATCACTGCTGTCCACAGCCACACAAACGCAGTCATACCAGATTCACTCACTCCCCTCCAAGCTTTATTTCTGAGACTTGTGTCTCTGTGTGACCACAAACACCACTATTACTATTTTTCCCTCCATTTTAATAGTGTTATATGTGCCATACACAGTAGCTATATACTTTCAGAAACAGCCTCTGTATATCTAAGAGCTACATTTCACACTCTCCATCAGGGGTCCCCAACTCCAGGCCTCGAGGGCCGCGGTGCTGCATGTCTTGCATGTTTCCCTGCCACAGCACACATCATTCAAATGAATGAATCACCATGAGCTTGTCATCCAGGTCTGCCAGTCTGTTAACAACATGTCTATTTGTATCAGGTGTGTTGTTGCAGGGAAACATGCAAGACATGCAGAACCGCGGCCCTCGAGGCCTGGAGTTGGGGACCACTGCTCTACATGATATGTGTTAGCATTTTGAGTATTAATGTTCACGAGGGTAATAATTTTTTATTCTTTTTTAATTGAGGTTGCCATAGCAAACCATCATGTTTTGCATCGGATGCACTTCCTGGCACAGCTTAGCTACTAGGTGACACCTAAAGGAAGTCTTCCACTGACATGTATTAATTAGTTAACAGCTTTTTGAGGTTTTACTGTGGGGTAAAGTTGGTCAACTTTTGAAGATGACTTCTCTGCATGTTCATAAGCTGCCCCTGGCTGTTCTGAAAGCATAAAAGTAAACAGCAATTTTCCAAAACTGGTCGCCCAAACTGCTTCAAACCTAACACAACACTTCAATGGGTTCCCATGAGCACACATGCCACTCAGTGTGTAATAGTTTTGCACAGAAGAGTTCTAAATTGAGAAGCTGGAACATCTCTCCAATTGTGAGGCCTACAGTGGAAAAAAAACCCAAAACAAGACAAAACAAAACATGACTCTGTACCATGACTTGTACAAGCTAAGCAAAGCTCCCAGACTTTTGAGTTAGTCCAGAATTCTCCTATGTTCAACCACATTTAACCACAAAACTGTGGAACAATGCTACTTTGAGCAATAATCAGGCTGCAAAGCCCACAATCACATTACTGTTATTAGTGATTCCTGAGTTCACTAATTTGAATTTGGAAGAAGTCATTTCCAGAAAAGCCGTTTGGTTCTGTTTAGGAACAACAATTCCAATGCCATGTCTTGAACCAGTGCACGTCCATCATAGTTTTCCCAATTCTCTCTGGAGGTCAGCAGCGATACAACTAAAAATTGATTACAACATAGTTGTTTTGTTGTTGTTTTTTTCATTTGGGCACTCGCATCACAGCATCATGATTCCTGTTCACATTTGACTGGCATTTGGTTATCCTTGAGAACTTAATTTTATGTTCTGAACTAACCTTTATTTGGTCTAAATGCCTGGAATGTTGACTGGAAACACAAACCACAGGGACCCTGTTGAACAGCCTCTTCAGAGAGGTTGAAAAAGAAGAAAACCAGACCCTCTGCTCTGAAAAACACTCCAATTTAGTGATACCTAGATATAGTTCATTGTGCTTACACACACAGACACACATCATCTGAACTTTCCAACCTACGAAATATAGATATACTGTATAAAATTGATATATAAGCTGTTTTTGATGCTAATAAAGCATGAAGTCTTGGCATACAACTCACTCTTCATCAGTTTACAGTCTTCTGGTGGATGCAACTACTGCCCTTAGTAGCTCCTGCCCACCACCACGTAAATACAACTTCACTTTACTGACGGGTGATGGACTGCTTCATGGTCATCTCTACCTCATAGACATACAGAAGTGGGAGAAATCCATTGTAACAGTTTGGGACACAAACAATCCATGTGAGCAGATTCAGGGATCAAGGGAATCTGCATCCCAGCTTGTATGTACTGTACACCACCCAGCAGCCTCAACTCGAAGTGGGTGATCCTCCCACATACCTCCAACTCTGATTTTACCACCACAAACAAAATAAAGTTTTGTGTTTGCAGCCCACTCGCCTTTTACTGAGGGCTAAATCAAAGCTCCACTCTGTTATTAGAGCCAACGAGATTTAGAAGAAAACAAAATCTGACTGTGAGCTAAAAAAAAAAAAAAAAAAAAAAAAAAAAAAAAAACCACCTTTTTTCCGTTTGTCCTTTTTTTAAAATTTTGGTTGCTTTGGACTTCCCTGGGCCCACCCTTT
>JBAMYA010000018.1:16576231-16587646 GCA_037176975.1 Arrhamphus sclerolepis | reverse complement strand
ATTTTTTTTGCTTCAAAAGAAAAAACAATACAGGAATTGTTATCAGTGTTGACAAAAAGTTGAATCTATTTTTTTTTAAAAAACAAAAAAAAAAAAAAAAAAAAAAAAAAAGAAGCAAAAAACAACTTTGTCTCATTTGATCATTTATTACACATTTTAGTGGCTTGGGAATAACTGGGGCCAGCCTGTTCTACATCCATAATTGCTGCTCTTTTTCTCCCATTAGTACATCCAGACTTGTGATTCCCATAAAAACGGCAGGAGAAGAAGAAGAAAAAGAAAAAGAAAGAAAAAAAAATCTCAAAACAAAGCGTTTGTCATCACTTTTCAGTTGCTGTGTTTGCAAGCATGGTTCAGATTTGCTTCTATGTGCAGCTGTCACCGAGCCTGTTGGACGTCCTGAACCCCAAACACACAAACCAGAAGAGATTAGTGTGCCATGTCAACCCACTGCTTCCACAGATGGCACGGATGTTTTTAGCCTACTCCCTGTAGACAGCCATTCATTGATCTTTCATACTAAACTCCCCACAGCATGGCTCTTGATACTGTTTTATTTATCATTCTGGCATTTACTATTAAGGCCAATAAAGTTTGACATGTGTGGATTTTATCTGTAGGGGGCACTGTGGTTTCTGTGCAACATGCTGGGGGTGGGGGCAGATTCATATCCTGGCAGTCACAACTGTCAACTGCAGTAATACCTCCCCTGTCTCTCTATTTCTTAGACCTCTCCAGCCTCAATTCCCCAGGTCCAAATCCAGTCTATAATTCACTAGTGTTGTCTCTCACCTTGACGTACACCTAGTAAACGTGTAAAACATTCCGGTGGGATTTGCTCCAATTTTTAATAACAGAACATTTCAGGCCGTGAGAGTTAAAAAAAAAGAAAAAAAAAAAGGAGATATCAGTTACTAGTTTTTAAGGATCCTGGCACAGGCTCTAGGAGCCCCTAAGCTCCAGCCCGGAGTCCTCTTCCAAAATCAACACAGGGGACAAGAAGGCAATTTTGGGAAATGTGGTTTTCAGTTTCTGCACATATTTTCCAAGGGTGTTGGACTCAGGCTGACCATGATGATATTTGGTTCTGGCTCCAGTCCAGGACATTACCTGTGTGAGTGTCAGGTGATAGCCTCCCTAATTACCCCAGAAAGCAAACAGAAACACTTCTTTCGTTGAGATTTCACAGAGCCCTATGCACCAGTAAATGTCTTGTTCCTGTGGTAAAATGTGATCTTTTGACTAATGAAGGACACACTTAGTTTCTTTAACCAAATTGTCCACTCATTTCGGCCTCCAGGGGGAGCTCAGACAAGTTTTTTTTTTTTTTTTTCCTTCTTGTTTTTACTGCAGTGGGCAATGGCAAGAGTTTAGGAGAACTTTTTTGAGTGAGTATTGATTTATGGCCTGGGCTTGAGGTGTGCATCTCTCCAGGGGTAATCAGCCTGCCTGGACAGAAGCTTGTGTGAACAGTGGCTCTCAGACATCACTGACACTCTGTCCAACCACTGGACCAAGAACCACTGATTGGAGTCTGCGGTCTGCGGTGTGTGAGTCTTATGCACACACCACAGCAAAGTAAAGCCCTCAATCACTGGGTCTTGGTCCAGTCCGTGCCCCCATGTTACAGAGCTGAGTGACGTGCAGCCTGCAGAGCGCTCATTAGAATCTATGTTTCACAAGCAGAGCAGGGATAGTAAATCGTTCAGGTCTCAGTGTTGTTATAGCTGGCGCTAACAAGCCACTCTCTGTCTATTTCATTAGAGTTAAAAAGTGGATTTCATGTCGTTTTTGGCAACTATGAAAAAATATGGCAAAGAATGGAAACTTATTGCTGCAAAAAGACAAGACCGCGACATGACAAAAGCATGTTCGGTCTTTCAAAGATGCCCTGTAGGTTTTTATAGGCCCTCTGCCACTTAGAGACTGACAGAAACATCATTAGACAACAAAAGCATCCCATTTATGTTTTCAGTAACATCAGAAAAAGGGAGTTGTGTTATGGGAATACTGTGTAGTTTTGGGGAGGGTGCTATGTGATCCCCCATCACATGGTCAAGTCCCCTGCTCCAGGACTGAGTTAACTGATTTTCTCCTATGGCCCCACTCGTAAATCAGATCAGTCTTTTTTCTTTTTTTTTTTTTTTCAAATGCTACATCTAAGGGCCTCTATTCCATGTCTAACTACCTAGTCTTTTGTTTTCTCGTGTTTTCTTTTTCCTCTGTGGATCGGCTGGCTCTGACCGTGTAATAGAGTGCATATTGGCTAAGCGAGGCAGCCTGCTGTGACCAGATCAGATGTGTGCTTCTGATTATGAAACTCCCTTTTAGTCACTGACAGACATGGTAATAAATGTGTCCATAAATTGAATTTGGGGCTTTTGAAAAGGAGCAGGAATATCTAAGGAACATTTCAGCTGATTGTCTCCAGCCGACATGGCAGCGCTTCAGTGGGATTCTGAGGGGAAAAATTATCCTGCTGCGGTGCGGTTGGAGAGCTAGGGTTGGAGGGTGAGGGGCGAATGGGGGATGCTGGATGGATGCCCAGCCAAGCAAAATAAAGACTGCTTTATTGCTATTGAGAAAATAATTTGATTGAGTTTGCACAAATAAGAAGACACAGAACAGACTGCAGGAGTGCACATGTATGCTTATGAGGTTGTATGTTTCAATGTTGTATTTATGAGCGTGTACACTCTCAAGTCCCTTTACCTTCTCTTAGAGGTCTGGTGATCAGGAGCAAGTTTCTGAGTCATTCTAGTAACTTTAAAGGGATGTATAATGCACTTATAGCCACTTAAAGGCTCCCATTTACAACAACGCCGCTTAACTCTGGTGAAGTGGTGTTGACAGCAGAATTAGAATGAAAGCCAAAGCTTTTCCACTTCATTCAACTGTGGATTATGTATTCTTTTTATTTTAAATCTCACATATATTTAAATAAACCTTTGTATTTACTTTTAATGGATTTAAAGAATTGCATACTGAATGCAAAACCTGCCACAAGACACAGTGGACCCACATTGTTTCTCTCTGTGCCGTTTTACATCCCTTGCGTTGCACATATTCTCTTCAGCATGTTCATCAATGACTTTTGTGGGTGATTTGCATCTGTGATTTCTAGAAATGTACAGTAGCAGTAAAAAAAAACATGTAACATGATGAACACTGATTAAAACTTAGTGTGGAAATTTGTTTCTTCTTAAGTTGTTTTTTTTTTAACAGCATGAGCACTCTTTTACACTTGGCTAAGCAAAATTTACACTGAAATAAAAAAAAAAAAGAAAAGAAAATTCAAAGCTAAGCTACAGGGTTCTCCCTGTTACTTTCTGAAATGAGTACATTCAGCCTGATCAGTCATGAGTGAGGGACGTAACTTCTCAGGATAGTGTGACACACGTTACTCAGCCACCAAGAGTCACACGTCCCTGTGTGTTTGCCAGGCCTGTCGTTTGGGATTGATCTTCACTGAGATGTGAAGTTACAGGTCTGTAAGGTTCCCCTGGGTCATAGGGCAGCCTGAGCCATAGCCAGATAACAGCCACAAGCCATCGTGGCCCCTTTTTTAGTACTTGTGACCTAATACATTTAAACTGTTATCCTTCATTATTAATTCAAAGCAGTGATTTGTCTTTCCACAGGGAGCAACACTGAGGATTGTGATTTTTCTGTCTCAGTTCTCTCACCTTCAATTTACTTTGCTTTCTGCCTTTTTATCACATCTTTCTATGTAATTTACATGTATTTATCTGTTATTAGTATATTTATTCACACTGTCTGTCCAAGTCTGACTCTCTCCATCTCTTTCTTTCCATCTGTCTATCCTGGTTTTCTTTGAAAAGTTATGATTCACTGGCTGTGATCTCCACGAGCTGTCTCCTTGAAGTCTGTGTGTCTCCTGAGTGCAACCACAGAATGGTACATCACTTATATTCCATGTAATTTCCTGGGTTTTATAAGGTGCATTTACTCACCCTACAATGGTGAAGACTGTTCTTTTCAGCATAGTTCAGAGTGTCTGTCTCTTCCACCACAGCTTTGTTCATGGAAACCATTATCTGCCATGGGAATGGGGACGTGCCAAGATCAGGCTACAAAGTTTCTCTCCCGATAAGACTAAAGTTTAAAAAAAGAAAAAAAGGAGAACTCAAAATAAAATAATAGAAACACAAAAAGAGATATACCGCATTTCATCAGTGTGGTAATGCCATAAACCTATGGGACAATTCATCATGAGCTTATCTTCTCTTATAACAAATAATAAGTGTTTTAAAGGTGGTTTCATAAAGGCGTATAAACCAAGCAAATAGCTCTATGAAAGAAACTGAAGGGCACGTTTTAATAAGCTGCAGGAAATCCTGTTAGACAACAAAAGTTCTTTCCTATAATTCATCCATAAAAACTATACCCATTAAAATGCCTCCACCTGTGTTACCTTTGCACTGTGCAACCATGCAGATGGGCTCAATTACACTGTTATTCTTACTTATGCTTCTCCCTCATTCTTTCTCTTGCCCTGTCAATAAAAAAAAGAGACCAATAAATCACTTAGCTGTCTCTGTGGGTTTAGGGTATTGGTGTTAGAGCAAGCTGTCCTACCAACAACTGAGTAGAAATGACTCTCAAAGCCCCCCCAATCCGAACAGAAAAAAAAAAAAACTTCCCCACTGCCCTCAGTCAAAAAACCAACATGGTGAAAATTACATTTTGGTTGAAGAGGCTAATAAATTGTGGCCAAATGTGGCTGTAGAAGTGGAAAAGAGGCCCTCCATGGCGGCTGCAGTCTCAGTGATGTGGATCCTGTGCTGGGGGGGAAAGGGGAAGCCACATAAGAGGGGGTTTGTGTTAGCGCTGGGTAGATGAGGTGCGAGGGGAGTCAGTGGGAGGATACACAGCATAAAAGTGCTGCTGGATTATAGGGAGACATAATGTGTGATAAAGTGAGTGTGCAAGGCAAGCAGCTCTCGAGATGTGTGTTCAGATAACAGAAGTCCATTCTGGGCTATAATTTTGAAAGCAATGTGGAGATGATGTGTGCTCATTTCAGGGAAAAGGAGAGTTTCAAGTCACCTCTTCTGAAGAGAAGCCAAGCATTTGAAGCTGTAACTTAAGGAAACGTTTGAGAGCGCTTTCTTTTGCCTCAACTGTTGCTTTTATTCCTGAAAACTACATATAGCGTCGACTTGCAAGAATTACCACATTAGCAACATTTTCTGGCAGCTGGTCTGGTGTGCGGTCACCTATAGAAACGAAGGTTATTAGCTTTACCTTGTGGCTTTTTCCGAAATACGGCAGTCGTGTCCACATGGACAATCTCTGCTAGTTTTCCATTTCTGGGGCCTGTTTGACGGGAACAACCTCTGTAATGCCATCATCAGCCTGCCGAGGCTAATTAAAACACACATCTACAAATCTGCCAGCAATTACTGCACCCAGAAACATTTGGTGCCACTCACAAATTTTCACTAAAAAAGGCTGTGTTTTCCATGTTAGCTTTTCATTTCTCGGAGCATTCCCACAAAAACAAATAGTGGTCAAAGCCTTGTTTGATACTGCAGCTTTCATATTTATTTTGCCATTTAACTGCTACAAAAATGTAGCCATTGGGAGACATGATAATGGAATCCAGACTTTTGCTTTATTTAATTTGTAGCTCTGTACAGAGTCATTTTATTTTAGATTATAGCCCTGTGTAAATTGTGCTGTTTGTGTCTCTTGGGGTTACATTGTGTAACAGTGTTGTGTCCCAGTCATCTGGATTTGCTTTGCTGTCCTCAACAGAGCCCAGCTCTTATCTGCATCACTCCCAACCCACAACCTCATGATCATGTGGTTCATATCCTTTACCCAGTAACAAAAAAAACCCAGCAAAGTGGTCCATTTGTATGCAAATACTGAGATGTCATTTGACATCGTTCCATCTTTTGCATACTATTGATATCGCAGTTGCCCATGCAAAACTATATGATACTATGTGATACTGTCTCAGGTTTATCAGAATAGGCTCTCATAGTGGCTATTTGTATTCTTAGTGTAAAATTGGCTTAAATTGCAGCCAACAAACACAAACCTGCCTGCAAATTGAAGAGCGCTGCATGCTAACTAGCTTATAACTAGAAGCCATAACTTTTTTTTTTGCTCTGTTTACTCTTTAGAATTACTTCTACTTTCTAATACTTGACATTGTTGAATGTTTTCTGCTTGAAATGTTTTCTGAAACAATTGTTTTTAAATAAAGTCTTTTAAATAAAATCATTCACATTGTACTTGTTGCTTGACACATTAGGATAGACATCCTGGGTTTTCTATAGCCTACCTTTTTCTTTCTTTCTTTTTTTAAACCAATGCCATAATAATTCCTGAGTATCTCAGACTTTTCTTGTTATACACCCCATCATGTTTCCAACCCATACTTTTACAATTTCCATGCATCCACAAGTGTTATATCTCTTGTCATGATGAGGAACAAGCACAGGTTGTTGTTCGGTGGCTTCGTTCAGTCATGGTTGTTAGTCACCGTACAATAAATCATTGTTAATCTTTGAAACTGAAAAACACATCATCTTTTTTCCTTAACAAATTTCTCCCTGAAGGTAAAACTCAACCTGTCACCAGGTGTTAACAAAAGCAAATCTAAAAACCTACGTGACTCACAGTGTATGTTGTCAGGTTGTTACATGAGTACAACAGAGAGTTTCAAAAGAAGTTAGATAAAGATGATGTGTCATAAATCAATTATTTAACAACGCTCGATACGAGATAGGTATTCATCATTTCATGAGAAGTGAACTTAAGTTCATGGGAGCTTAAAAAGCGTTGCAGATGAGAGGTGAAACATATTCAAGAACCGTGAAAAGTATGTCCAGCTGCTTTCTGTTTGAACACCATGACCTGACTGAGGGTCTGCACCACCACACGAGACGGCTGACTCATTTTAACGTGTTCATAATTTTCTGAAATATTCTGACCGAGTTAGCTCTGATCAAATTAATGACAAATGGAGGTGAGTGCATTTTACATTCAGATCATTTTATAATGTATTATTTAACACCACAGAATTCAAGTTAAACTCAGACATCACAATAAATGAGTACGTTAAATGAAAGACATACTGGAGATAAAATGCTTCCAAGTTAAACATTTTTCTCTCAGCTCATTGCTGGTGCACAATAATTTTGCTCAGCAGGCGGGAGCAGGAACATACAGTAAGTTTAAGTTTAAGGAATGATGTCTCTTTCCCTTGTCTGTGGCTATAATGATATCTTTCTTTATCTGAGTGACTTACTCTGTGAAGAGACAGAAGACAAGCAGTTGTATTAGGCAGAATAGTGTAGACATATAGATTGTCCCTAAGGGCCACGGAGCAGGGGCCCTGGAATTAGATGAGAGTGGCTGCTGAGGAACACCTGTCTGTCACTGACGGATCCCCTCCTACCAAGCCCCAGATGAATCTACTGTGGGCCCCATCATAACTTCCTCCTTCATCCTCCCCATTAACACTAATGTTTTTTTTTTCCTTTCTTTTCTGTCTTAACCCTCTTCCGCAGTATTCCCTTACCCTGCGTGTCTGGCATTCTGTTGGGGGCCTGGGTGGTGTTTGAGAAGGGTAAAAACGAGGCTGGGGCAGCTTAGTTGCACGGCCAGCTGTGTGCCAGCAGAACGCTGAGCAGACTGAAGAAAGGCCTATTATCTCCCACACGCACACACTCCCCTGCCTTTTCACACCCCAAACCCAGACCCTGCAAAATTAGGCAGACAGTTTCTGCTAAAACCATCACTCATCCTTCCACATGCATGTGGTCTACTCCTGCACACACCCACTCATATCCACATACACACACATGCATTTTGAGTGCTGCGTGGTGACTTATTTGCCTTCCTCTTCCCTTGTCTTTGTGCACACTCACAGAGGGCCCAAGAGCCTTCATGCCATGTGTCACTGCTTCTGACACTCAGGACTAAACAATTCATTAGAGCATGGGTCGAATCATCCCTACACATAGTCTTATCTGTCTGCTTTCAGTCAGCCGGCCTACTGCACAGCGGCTGGACGCCTCTCACTGCTGGTAGGATATGAGCAATTAGCAAGAAAGACCTTTTAGCACTGCCAGCTGATTTGTGGCCAGCTTCTGCATATGCCTATAATTCGCTCTGACATTTCATCTCCTCACTTGTCACAGTCTTTATTGTGTATCGCCACAATATAAACAATAATGATGAAGTAATAATCAAATCTGAGACAATTAAATCATTTTGTTTTTCCCTGCACCACTGTCCACTGATTGAACCTGTGGGAGACAGCTGATAAGTGAACGTTCTTGTGCTCAGTGGAGGTCTCAGGAGAGCCGGTGGAAGCAGCTGGGGGGGAGAGTCTTCCCAAGGCAGCCCAGGGGAAATAGATGACAGTTACACTACCCTCCGGCCAATTAACTGTCATTCTAGCTGTTGGTTTAACTTGCTGACCTTACCTCTTCTCTGTTGTTTGTCTTATCATTTCCGGAGAAGAAGGCCTCATCTGTGTATGTAAAGTGGACTGGTGACCTTCATGGAAGAGGAACAAAGGTCACAGTTCATCCACTGTAATTCTTTTGCGTGACAGCAAATATGCTGGGAAGTCTTCTGGGATTTTGGGTGTGTCAGAGGAAAGCAGTCCTATGGGATCGAAAGAGAGCTATCTGTTATTACTTCCAATTACTCTCCAATCTCCCGCTCTATCTACCTGTAAAATGACATTAGATATGCCTGTTCTCATGGTCTTTTACACATGAAGGCTGTGCCTCACAGTGATGAGGCCCATGGGAATCCGAGGTCCAGATTCTTTGCCCTGTCATCAGGTAGCCGAGCGCATTCACAGTTCTGCAGAAATGAAGTTAATTTCTTCAAGATTTGCATGGGCTTTGTATTTGAGAGGAAGTGTTGACATTAGTAGGAGGAAACCAAATGCGACTCCCACGTTTGTCCGTGACCAAGCGTGGGCTTGAGGCTGATGTGTGAATAGGGGTACAGTTCCAGTGAACGCTGCTGTCTTAGCATGACAACAGAAGGGGTGGATTGTAGTCGCCCCTCTGTCAGGGTGGACGGTGACACAGCACCCACCTCTCTGCTTGTGAGAGTGCCACTTCATTGTGACCAGTCACTGCTGAGGGACAAAACCCTGAGAGCCAACACAGCTGGAGATGGCAGGAAGCTTTTGAACTGGGTGTTTGGCTCATTCAGATATTTTTTCTGAACTGTGTCGTGCAAGTTCCTGTTTCATAGCTCCCAAACTGCCTCTGACAAGAGAAGAATGGACAGTTTCACCTTATATTGCCTTGATTAAGTCTTTTTCTGAAGAGCTACAAGAAGTTCCAAAAACAAATTAATACTCCAAGATGACAAGAATCGTTCCAGTCCGAACACAGGTGTTCACTATCATTTTTTTAATCATGCTCCTGTAAGCAAGGACATGCTGTTTTTGTTATATATATTATGGGAAATGGAAAAAAAAGCATGTGATTTAGTGTTAAATGCATGTTTACCATTGTTCCATTATCTCTTAAAACTCTCATAATGGTACTGTATCACTTAAAGTGAAGTCTTCCTCTCACTTTGAAATGATGACTGTCATTAATCCATTTGGCATTTCGGGTGACTCTGGTTGTGGCAAACTGTCATCTTTAATCTTTCTTTGTGATCTCTTCAGGCAACTTGTCTTGAACAGATGAGGGAGATTTCCCAGGCGAGAGTGACTTGACTGAGAAACAAATTTGGCTCAGCAATCCCCCGTCAGCCTGCATTTAGTTTCCTTATTAAGGACAAGGCACCAATTTATCCTCATGCCGTTGCTGAATCACTCTGTTGCCCACCCTTCCATTCTCTAACAAACACCAGCAACAGCAGAACGCATGAATGTACACACTGCACGCACGCACACACACATAAACACACAGTAATGGTATAGTTTTCTCATTTGCATTGCAATGCCATTCTCTTGCTGTGAGGTGTCATGCTGGAGTGGCTGACAACAAGTTTATCTGAACACAAAGAAAGTTGAGAAGGATAGAGTACTTTCTCTGTCTCCTCTTTCCTGGCTTTAGTGTATATACTTTTAAACTCCCCATGGAGTACGAGTAAGCATGTCGCCCACCCCCATACGACATGACAGAGTGGCAAACCCATTATTTATACCCATGGCAAAACCAGTGGTAAACACTTTGTATCATCATATAGTTACTGTTTTAGCACTGTGCCTTTCTTAGCCCCTCTTCTTTTTCTGTCAGCCTTTGTTAGGCTCCCCCATCTTCTATTTTTTTTTTTCCCTTAATATAAAAGGTGTTTATTTTTACTAAATTTGTTGTAAATTGCTATAACCAAATGTACTTCTGCAGTCTTGGCTAGGCCTTCCTTGGAAACAGGATCTCCGCTCTCAGTGGGACTAACTAAGTTAAATAAAAAAAATACAAAGGTTGAGCTGCTTGTCAGTATTCATTAATAGTAGCGGATATTGGATTCTATGCAGACACATTACTGCAGACTTTCAAGCATGGTAGATTGTGAAAACTATTGGCTGAAGTGAAGAGAATCAATAACAGGGTTTACAACTTAGACACTGGTAGGCATCATCATTACACAGCGAAGCCCTCTCACCTGCTGTTATCGACCTCCCTCTCTGGTGTACATGGCTTGTCTGGTGATGTCATACTGTATGGGGCTGTGTATTTGTGTGTGTCTGGTTTGCAGCAGCAAAGCAAACAGAACCCGTCTGGGTCATGCAGTAATGCGCTGTGATGTGAATGGCCCTATCTGTGATGTCCGTGTTTGAATAAATCGCTTGTGGTGGTGTGTTACAAAATACAGCGTGGTGATAAGTTGGAGCTGCCGTGTCTGATGCTGGTAAAGTCTCTGTTGCTCCTGTGTCATGCTGATAAGCACAGCACAGGCCGAGGTGGCTAAACACTTTCTTGCACATAGTTTTTCCCCTCCCCAATTGGACACGAGTTCTCAAGAACAATGTTCAATGTTCTGAAGAACAAGCTGCTTGGACAGACAAACCTGCCACGCTGCAACACTGATGTCTGCACCCAAATACACACAACGCATTCTCACTTTTCTGAGTAATTAACGTTTATATAAAAACGAGCCTGGTAAGAAATTATTATTATTATTATTATTATTATTATTATTATTATTATTATTATTATTATTATTGTTGTTGTTGGTGGTGGTGTTATGGGATCTTTTTAACATGTATTGGAATTTAAAGATTTATTGAATAAAAAAATATCTAGTAGAGGTGTACAGCACAATATAAATCTAAATATATATATATATCTATATATGTGTATGTATATATATATATATGTATGTGTGTGTGTGTGTGTGTGTGTGTGTGCACGTGCTCTAAAATCTGTATGTAAAAATACATTAGTTCATTAA
>JBAMYA010000018.1:16551601-16563644 GCA_037176975.1 Arrhamphus sclerolepis | reverse complement strand
CCCCCCCCCCCCCCTCCCCCCCCCCCCCCCCCCCCCCCCCCCCCCCACCCCCCCCCCCCCCCCCCCCCCCTTTTCTTTTTTTTCCCAACTCCTCTTTTGTTGCTGAATACACAGAATAAAGTAAACGAGCACCATTTTCATGTGCAAATGCTGACCCGTAACAAAAGTGCAGGTGCAACGTGTCTGACAAGGGTTCCCTGTCAGTCTCCTGTCAGTCTCGATCTACCGGCTCTAGTTTGGGATAAAATCTTCGACACTTAGAATAGAACTTCATGTTTCCGCGTAGATAAAGCATTCAAAGTGTTGCTCTGTGCGTCATTACGCATGAACACCAAATCGCAGAGGTCCCACACTGCTGGTGACGGCGAACACATACAATGTCATTGTTGTCATTGTTGATTTATATCAGGCTGGGAACGAGCTTCTGTTATCAGTTGTGAGCTTACAGTAGCCAGACGCGGGGTTTGAGTGCGGAGGAAAACAAACAGCGCACAGATGCAGAGTGAGAAAAATGACCATGAGAGCACTCCTGTCACAACAGCTTTCTGTTTCAGTTGTTATATATAGCACATTACCAGCTTACCTATTTTTGTCTTCCTCTTTCTTGAAGCTCCTTTTCTCTTTTGAGGAACAGATTTTTTGTTTTGCTACCAGACTGCACGCTCAAGCATAAGTAGAGCTCCACAGGAGGAAACTTAAGTGCGCCTCGCTCGGTCCGCCTCCTGAAATGAATGTGAGTCTGAGCTGCGACCTGCACTTGCCCACTTCGTACTCAGGAGCTACGCCTCCAAGGCTGGTCCCAACAGCATTGCGTATTCACATGGCATCACCTCAGGCATTCAAAATGGCACGCAGTCCAGCCAGTTTCGGTCGAACATGAAAGAAGAGTGAAAAGAGAAAAACACGCAGAAAAAACTCTTTACAACTTTTGACGTTTATTCATGGAAGTTGTTCTTATGTCATCCAGCTGTAATACAATTTCCTGTGAATACAGGACAGCAAATTCTGTCAAATCTTTGTATTAATTTGGAATCCACGATTTACTGCAAACACCAGCCTGAGAAAAAAAAACTAAAAAAAAAAAAAAAACTTAACAAACATCCCTTTCGATTTTGCACATGCTGTGATATTCACTAACTGATGCACAAGTAAATCAATCATCGTTAAAGTATTTAAATGTACATGTGCACTCTAAAATATGAAATAACTTCTTGAAAATATTATATTTTATGCATTCATTGCTGTATTAATATCATGTCAGGTATAGCCTACTTGATATACTCAATATAGGTAGAAGAAATAAGGCTGTGATTTTATTTTCTCTTTTTAGTGTGTATTTTGTGCAAGCTCTGACAATGAAATCATTCATACAGTTTATGCCAGCATGTAGGTTAAATATCTAACAATTTAATACACATTAAGCCACTTTACTGGAGGGGCATCTTGTGCTCTCAGGAGTGCTCCACCCCAGTTACCTAAATGTGAAACCAAAGTTTCAGACATTCATCAACCACATCAACTGCCTTCTGTTTCCACCCAAAACCAACAAATGGGCTAAACCCCAAATGCAGCCTAACAGAGTTAACTGAAAAAATGGAACAACAAATTTTTTCTGTTTCTTTTGAAGCTATTTTTTTCTGTTATTTAAAGCCATTTTGAGAAACCTGACTGAGCAGGGAAAAGTCTTTTTTCCCCCTCTTCTTTGTCTTTTTTTCTTTTCTAACAATACAACTCTCTTCCTTGGACTATCAACAACGACATCAGCTACACGCAGGTGCCTTGTTGTTTCATTGTTGTTTGAACCTTATTCAGTCACATTTAGGAAACATGCTTTGGAAGCGGCACAAAGCTTGTGTGGGAGGCTCATGTGTTTACTGAGAGCTGCTGAAAGCTCACCTGCAACTCTGGTGGCCTCGCAGCTGCTTCCACCAGAGCAATTAACCCCAAGTTCAATACAAAGACAGGATCACAAAAGGAAGCAGAAACTCTGGAATCCATGAGAGGAATGCAGAGATGGAAGGTGCTTGTTTTGTCATATCATGATTATATACTTTGGCGAAGTTCTAAGCAAGATCAATTTTATTCATGTCACATTCCACGAGCAAAGTGTTGACTTAACCGAGTTGCCCACCGTGTTTCCTTATGACAAAGATTTGGTTTGCGCAGGTCATCCAGCTTTTAAGTTTATTATGACTGTCTGCTTTGTATTCAATGATGAAATAAAGCCAACAGGCGAGTCTGACCTCATTAAAAAGCAAAGAAGTGAAGTAAGTTTCAATGAGGGTTTAAAGAAAGCTCCCACTACGCACGCATACCCATTGTCCTCCGTATCAGGAGCATCAGGGGAGATTTGTAAGCCTCTGTGATAAGCATCCGTAGCCCCGCAGACTGCTGCCAACCTCTGTTCTGCGGTCGGCTTTCACAGTGGGAACAGCAGTGTGTATGTGTGTGTGTGTGTGTGTTGGTCTTTGTGAAAGAACCATGCCGTCTGGTTAAAAAGGAAAAAAAAAAACTTTACTGGAATTTAATAGGATTTAGATTTAGATTTAATAGGAAAGATGCTTTATTTAGTCAATACTTTTTTTCTTTAGGCAAAGATGCTTTTGTAAATCCTTACACTCAAGCTAAAGGTAATCAGGATCAATCCAGTTTATTGTGCATGAACACTGAGTTTCCATTTTCAAGTTTGTACCCCTTTTTTTCTGTTAGAATTATCTTTCATGTCCGTAATGTTTTTTTTTCTTCTCTCAGTTTGGTGACAGGAAATGGTCTATGTTCTTGCTCTGACAGATAGCGAGGAAATGCAAAATAATGGAGAAGTTCCTGTCAAAGTCCTATTTTCTTCAAGACACAGATAAAACCTTTTTTTTTTTTAAAGTCATTACATAATAATAATTACAGCCCAAATAACCATTACATCAAAGCCTAACTCTCCTTCCTAATCAAAATCACAATTTTTCAAACCTTTTTTTTTTTAACAATCATTCAATTCCCCACAGTGCAGTAAATGTGAAAAAAATAACTTCAAAGTCAAATTATACATTTCATCCAGTGCCATGTGCTGATCAGAAACTGCTACTGCTGCTGTGTTCAGAGCTTCAGCTGCACAGCCTGTGATTAGGTGGAGCCACAAGTTCTCCAACATCAAACTTGTCACCATTGATAATTAAAGATTATCTCACGCTGGGGTCAAAACTGTGTCAAATAGGATTCAAACAACTTCAAAAGCATTCACGTGGCACACAAAAATGTCTTTCAAAGAACCTACGCTGACTTTAAAGTTTATCACATCAGTAAGGTGCAAATGCAGTTTGTAAAAATGTAATATCACTTTATCTCCTATCCATGAATATAAAAGAGGATTCCATGTACACAAATCAGTAGGTTCAATTTTGTTACTATTTATTGAAATAAACACAGACCATTTGCATTCCTGTAGGACTGATGGAATAACTACTTGAGTGTTCATAATAACAACGTGAGGGAAACTAAAGTCACTGTAAAATCCACTAAATACCATATCAGCCCAGAAATAACATACAGGTAATAAAACTGGCTGGTGAATGTGACTATATATCTTAAACTATATATTTCTGTCAATAGTTTGCTCAGTTGAAGCAAAACCTGAGCACAAAAAAAACACTTTTTTTTTATCTTACATTCATAATTCTCTTTTTCTTCTTCGTTTTTTTTTTTTTTTAAATATTTATTTGGTTTTCATGGCCTTTATTGACAATAAAGGGCTGCAAAGTGTTGCAGCAGTTGAACCTGCGACTGCAGCAGCAGGACCGTATCCTCTGTATCTGGGCTGCCTGTTCTAACCAGAGTGATCCAGTGGTCCATTATATTCATGAAAAATATGAAACAGGATTCAAAATGTCTGCAGATGATGCTGTGGGTATGCTAAATGTGTGACGATGTTCATGTTTGCAAAGAAAGAAAGAAAGAAAGTATGCTCATTGTTTTAAAATGCTTGACAAAGTGTGTTTAAGTCTTGATTCTTCTAATCTAAAGTGCACCTTTACAGCACTTTGGTTTAATAAGTGCATTTCCTGATATGATCATCCTCCCTCAAGGACTGAACTACACCTACTGGACGTCTGCCAAGTCTGGAAGAAGACTCCCCTCCTCTGCTGCTCTCACTTAGATTTATCCCCACCTTTATTCCCTTTGCACTCTTTCTGTCTTAACTGCTCACTGACCCACTCAAAAAAATATGCGTTTTGTGTTACATACACTATAGGTCTCCAGCTTAAACTAATCAATACATTTGGTGTGCAGTTTTTTTCTCTTTGTGTTTACATTGAAAGCGGCTCGTACAGAAATCACTTTCTTTTACTCATGAACAGTTTTCCAGGCGTCGTCGTACTGATCTTTTCCCTTGAAGTACTTTTGGACAAATCCAAGTTCACGACTGGAGGGGAAGAACAAAACAATCAAGAGATAAGGAGATTGAAAAGGCTGGGCAGCGACACGAAAAACATAAAAGAGCAGGCATGCTGGGTGGTGGCGTGGATGAAGGGCAAGAAAATTCACAAGACTAAGCTCAGATGGCTGCTGGTTCTATTGTAGTCTTGCACTCCATCATGGTGGTGGGTCTGACAGACGTGTTCTATTTTAGTGCAAATGTCCATTCAGAGGGTCTCTCTCAAATTCTTTCACGGCTACATTGTTAGCAGTCGACCTCCCCAACTCTCTAAGGCTCCCTCAAGCATATTCCTACTCCCTCAAATTCCTCCATATCCTTCTCTAACCTCACCCATTTTTTTCCCTCTTCATTTACCAAGAAGGACCAGTGTGACTGAAGCTGAAAGATGTGCATACAGATGTGGATGGAGCTTGTCACACAACCATCACAATTAGACCTTTAAAACAACTAAAAGAACAAAAGAATAGCAGCCATTCATGAAACTTGAGCTCATTGTGGGTTCTGGAGATTTTCGTCACTGTGGATGTTCTTAATGCTTGTGATGGGGTGAATGTTTGAGCCTGTTCTTGCAGGTGCATGTTTGGGAGAGAGTTTTTCCTTGTTGAGAAATGTAACAGTGGGGGCCTTTCTTGTTACACTGTGAGGGAAACCTGAGAACTGCTCATATGTCAAACCAGGCTTTGTGTAAAACAGGTCTGTGAAGAAATGGGATGATGAATTTTTTTAACATTAGATCAGTGAACACTGGCTGCACTATATTAGATATGTAATATAATCTTTTTAAAAGAACATGGAAAAGCACATGATTAACGCAGCACCATTGGGTTAATACAGTCTTTAATTTGGATCTCAACTCACGCCTGTCAGGTCAGTATAACCTTTATTCACTCCTCTTTTTGCTACCTGCACATCAGATTTACAGGGTACTGTTATGTCACAGTACTCCCTCAAAGTACATTTATCCAGTCTCCCCACTTTTAGCCTCTTTTTAACTTCAACTTCAGACCACATTACATTCACTGTACATTAGAAGAGGGAATCTGAACCTCTTTGGCTTTTGTTTTTTCTTTACCATTAATATACATCCTCACCTGCAGTTCATTAATCTTAAAAAAAAAGGAAAATACAGTGAATAATGGTTTGTCTGATGATGATGGTTCCCTTGTCTGTACTCTTTTAAAAGTCAAAAGTTGGAAATTCTGGGGTCCCATTTGTCTTTGAATGCAGCATCATTAGTCATGATTCAAAACTACAAACGCAAACTTGTGAAAACCTGCCAAAAATATGTCACGTGAGCAATCTTTCATAGCTTCTAAAAAAAACAAAAGAAAAAAAGACTACATGTAAGCTTTAAGCCTATGTGTGATGGAAAAAATTATGACATGATTTTGCTCGTTGGCTGTGATGCTGTTTCAGCATTCCTGTCTATACTGTGGTGTTTTATTCAGCTGGTTCTACGTAGGACTCACGATGGGATTGCACCTAAAACAGAGATCAGTACTGACTGTCCTTAGCTGAGCTACAGATAAGAGAAATGCAAATATTTGACTTTATAATTGGCAGTCAAGTGTGACCATAGTGTGTGTTTGTGTGTGTGTGTGTGTGTGTGTGTGCAGTGGAGAGATTTACAGCTCTTTCAGAATAACCAACAGAACTTGCTACTCAGCTAAGACCAAATGTATGAGCTGGAGTGTTATATATGATCCTTGGCAGAGTCGAAAATAAGCAGCAAAAACTATAAGAGAAACGTCAAAATGTGATTCATAAAAGTTAGAACTAATATATTAACCCATCTTATTACAAACCAATTATTCTCGGCAGTTGGGAATACAGCTGTTGTTTTTAATCAAAAATGTTCCTCAGTGGGTTCAAACTTAAATCTGCTGGTAACCTAAAAAACTAACTGTGCAACACATTCAATCTCCAAATATGCTCTTTCAAACTCATGTCCCATTAGGGTGAAATAAAGGGCCAATAAATCTTACAGTGTTTAAAGAACAGTGAAGCTTAATCCAATAAATGAATTAGTTTCTGAAATTAATTGTTCTTAGTGCAGAAGCAAGTGTATTCTGAAAATACATTTAAAGTTTAATTTTTTTTTCTACTGTTAGCGCAATTTAAATAGTATGATTTTAATTACATTACACCAACCAATCATGCATATTAAATTGATAGCCTAAGTTTGATTTGCACTTGTGGCAAAGCATTCGAGAACCCTTCCTCCTGCTCACACTATTTGGAAACAAATTAATAGTCAATGGACTGCAACTTATTAAAATGGGTTATGACAGCGGATCAAAATGTGAATTAATGCATTACCTTGCAAATGCTTCACATTAACTTGTTAAGTTTAGAATGCAGGCTACTACTAAAGTTAAACAGACAGTCGCTCAGGCTGAGCACATGGATTGAGTGGGAGATTTGTTGTAGATTCAGGTCTTGACCAGAGCTTTGGTGAAGCGGCTGCGGCAGCTAGATTTTGTGCAATGAGCATAGTGACTTAAATACAGTATCTAAGGCTATGAGCGCTCTCTATTTCAAGAGCAACTCATATGATAAGATGACTTTGGTGTAGGTGCTAACAATATCTTCAGTATCTGTCTGTTTTAATCATACTCTGGCGTTATCTCATATTATTCTTTCATTGTACTTGAATATAGTTCACGCATGGTACTCATACAGTCAAACATGTTTTTTATTTTACAGACACATGTGGAGAAGAAAAAGGCTCAGTGGGACAAAAACTGCCAGTTTGGCTCTACATTTCATTCTAGTTTTATGATGAAATTGACTGGACAGGCCACATTACCGCTGTGCTGACTCTTTATTCAGAATAACCTCGCAATGACATAAAAGCATGCCTTTCATACTTTTTGTATAACAGTGAGCATTTAGATAAGAAACACATCTCCAGCTATAAATCCAGATAAAACTGAAGCATTTCACAGACGTTACTCAGTTTAAAACAATCCATCTGTGTATAGCACAGATGCAGCACATTGTCACAAAGCGATATAAGCTGAAAATAGATATTATATCACATTACATATGTGTTACATTATGACTTTCACATTGCACCTTTGAAAGAAATCCTGGTTTACACTGGTTTACAATAACATAATGTTCACATTTGACATTTGTTATGATTTGAGTGGGCTTAAAATGCTGCACTGAAGGTGAGTAGTAGCTTTTTTTTTATTTGTTTCCTCTCTGCCCACTCACTTTCACTCCATCTGCCGTAGTTTCCCCCTGTATCAGTAACACAAGGCATTGATTTTACGGTAAAGTCACTTTGTAAAGGGAATGAGTAACTCTGGGCCCCACTATCACTGTATTACACGGGTATGGCCCACGTAACAAGATGAACATTGATTCAGCATTACGGATGATCGATAATGAAATAAGTAACTTCAGGGCCAAATTAAAATGCAAGCTGGCCTGATGCTGCCAGGCTCTGTGAGAGGTGACAGCAGGAGAAAAGAAAGGAGAGGAAAGGAGACGGGAAGGCAGCGAGAGGGAGACAGAGAGGAGGAGAGAAAAGCTGCAACAGAGAACTGGCTGTGAGATGCTTTGAGGTTTTTGACAATGATCACAAAGACGCGGATAGCCATTTCACTTTGCCAAAATACACTACAAACATCAGATATTATTCGCAAGGTATATTGTTGTCAGTTATAGGAAATTCCAATTTGAATTATAAGCCTTTCTTCATCTCATTTCGGCTCTTTTTTTTGACACGTAGGACCCGTCTTCAGCCAGATTTTGACTGCAATAGTTGGCAATGATGTTTATGTTCTAAGTCAGCAAACACTTTTCCCATGTTACATTTTAAGTCTGATTCAAATTAACTTTGTTGGACCGTTTATTTGAAAAGAATGACTCACTGTTTGACATCCAGTGGAAGTTTGACTCGGCGTTGCTGCTGGCATCATAGCTAATGGCATGGGCAAATGAAATGTTGCCTCTGGCTGATGAAATTAAAATGATAGTAGGAAAACTTTACAAGATTATGCATTTCTTTGCTAAATTTGTTTATTTGTTGTCAGTTTGGGGTTGTCGGTTAAATGGTTATACATAAATAAATGAATAAACCAAATAGCTAAGTCAGTATTGGAAACCAAGAAAGGATTTAAACAAAAACAACAACAACAACAACACCAACAACACCGTTCTTGTGTGCTTACCTGTAAAGTTACACTTTTCAACTTCTCCAGTCCGTGGAGCCAAGCCATCATCCTTTCACTGACATTGTGGGGCGTCCTCAAGGAAACACAAACTACTGACTATCCACTTAAAGCACTTTTGCAATTTGTTTTCCATGAAAGCAGAACACTGTTTATAAATGTGTCTTAACACAGTGGTAGCAAGTGATGCCCTTTTGTGGGCCCATAGTTCGACTCCGCTGACAGACCAATATTAGTTTCCCAGCATTTTTGGCCCACTGAGCCAGACAAAGCCTCAATCTTTCCAGCTGTTGCTGCTGCTGGTTTGGGACTGGAAAGGAGGCAGCTGTACCAACATGGGTGAACTGAGCCTCTTCATCTGTGCGGTGGCTTGGACTTTGTAGGAAACGCAGCGTAGGTAGTAGATGTCGGGGTGATGAAGCCAAAGAGGGATTCAAAATACGAACATTATAGGCGCCGTGTAACTGAATCGCTCCGTGATGCTGCTGTGACCATGCCTAATCAAAGATGGATAGCTGGAGAAGACACTAGAGTGCCTCTTTAGTCTTGACTTGCCTATATTAACCACGCTGATATTGGACCGATGCCACCATTCAGATTTGCAAGCCATGGTAAAAGATGAAAGTGTTCAGGCTTCAGAGACTATTAGATTACTGGAGTTTCGAGAAGTGTTATGGCCCTTCACTTGTAGAATATGAATTATTTATGGCTGTTTTTTTATGGGGTTTCATGTGGAAATTGTTCATTCTTAAAGTTTACAGTTATCAGTGTTGGCAAATGACTTCCTGTTATATAATAACCATATTGGTGCCATTCTGAGTCTGTTATATTTCTCAGGTAACATGACTGTAAAATATTTATTTATGATTTGTTTAGGCAAGGAAAATTTATTTATTTATAGGCAAAAGCTCATGGAACAGTCATACAAAAGTGAAGAAGCATTGGACAGAAAACAATAACATGACTGATTATGAATGAAATTTAATTCCATATAATAAGGAACTAAGAGATATGTAGCAGAATCACGATAACACCCCCAGTGAAAACTTTCAACTCATTTGTCTGAGTGCCACAATTTGCATTTTCTTATTAATTATTTACCAAGTGTGACAGAACTTCCTTCTTTGTTCTCTTTAGGATTTAAATAGGATTCAGTCACCATGGGAGAACCACAAGGTTATGACAGATCTTGCTTCCTATCCAGAGAAAGATGAGTCTCTGTGGTGAATTTAAGCAATTATTGCTGAGAGATGTTGGGGAATATGAAAAAAAAGGCAAAATGCTTTCCTGGAAATGTTAGTGTGTGAAAACTGAGGAGTATTAATTATGGCACCATGAGAATTTACCTTGTGCTTTATCTCTGGCATCCTTGTCACCTTGTATTTCACTATCTTGCGCTGGATTTTCCGTTAAGTGGCACCGGGAACAGCAAGTACACATCCTGTGATGGCTTCTGATGGAGATTAGTGGGTGTGGGACTTGTGTTTATAACCAGCAACACTGAATGGCACAACATGCCAATGTACTGAGGTCTGAAGAGACTTTGAGGGCTCTTCAGGAGCCACTGAGGTTTAGACCTCAGTGGGACAGTTTTGATAAGGAGGTTACCCACCTAAGCTCTACATTTATCAGTGAAGGCTGTGCAAACAGTGAACAACACTGGGAACATCTGTGGGCTCACTTAGGTGCTGTATGTTCATGAGAAGTGTTATGCTAGCACATGAAACATATTTTGCTGTTGTGACCCTTGTTGCTTAAAAACACCAACAAATGGGTCAGAGGTGAACTGACATTAGTGGTGATGAGAATTGTTGCAGATATCCCTACCCCTCCTACAACTACTCTAAAAGTCTAAAAGCCAGCTCCCAAAAGCACGTCTGTTGTAATAATAAAAAATAAATAAATAAAAAGGGGAGGGGAGGGGACTGAATCTTTATCAGGCGGCCTAGCCTTTTATCAGTACAACAGTTGGCCTACATACCTCCTTTTCATTGATATTCAACAATGGTACCATTTGAAATTTTAGGGATTTCTTAGTGACAAGTGGAAAAGAGTAAACGGAGGGTATTTCCCAAGCTGTTGTCGTACATTGACCCAGAGAAAGATATTTCATTAACTCCTATAAATAGAACACTAGCTATTCATAGTTGTCAGCGGATGAAGCAACAACATGTTGTCTGATCTTTTGCTTAGCGGTGCCATTATGTCAAGGAGTTGGCATCTTGGTTCCTGATAAGATATCTCAAAGAAATAGTTGGACAAGTTAGCTGTATATATTCGACACAAGTTTGGGTTAAAGACATATATTTCCCAAAAGCTTAATTTCATGCATTTAAACACCTCAGTGGCATGGATTTGTATTCACTGATAAGTTAATTCAAGTTAATTTTTTACTATTGTTTGTATATTTTAGCCCCACCACTGGCTTTAAAACAAGAATATTCATATCATAAGTATGATCAGAATTCAGTCCAATAGTTTCATATAAGGACCTGTAATGATTGATTCTCCAGTTCTTGTAAATAAGACGGATATTTCCAGAGAAACAGATCTTTTAGCCTCATTTGAATTCAGTGTGTGTGTAAGCACATGCATGCACACACCTACACACACGCACAAGCCTATCTGTTGTACAACATGCACTGGAGCAAGACTGGACCCAGCTGTCAGGTCACTGCTGTCACAACCAATAACGATTACCCTCTCGCAGCTCCTCAATCGCTGCATCATAAACACCAACGCAGGGGAGATCCGCCCCTTTTAGGAGAACAATGCACCCATGAGTGGGCCTCATCATTGCTCACGCCCACTCTTATCAGCCCTCTGAGGGCCGTCCAGACCCCATGTCTGTGTGTGGATATCTGCTAATTTTTGTGTGTCTGTCAGATTTTTTTTCAATGGGTCCAACGGGTCCAATGTTTCCTCTCCAGGCCCAGAGTAATTCCAGCCCTTCTGGCACTGGCAGATTATTCACCAATCAATACATACGGACCACAGATTTTTATTTTCTTCAAATGATGCTTCCAGACAGTTAAGGTGAATTTAATCATGGAGGATGCTCAACTTTTTCCATGCTTTTTTTTTCATAATCCATGACTCAAAGGGACACCAAGTTCAGCACATACCAGGCTTCTCAAATCCATACCCACTTCCCCGGCAGCCACTTTAGAAGACTTAAACATCCCTCATCAGCATCATTTGGTGGGACTGGGTGGCCATTAGAGCATATATTAAAGAGGCCTCACAGCCTGTCAGCCCAGCCTGGCTATGTCTAATGAAATGAATGCCCCAGAGCAGCAGTGGATTAGGAACACAGGCAAGTAAGTATATATTCATGTATACATACACATGATTATATATTGGAAAAATGTCTACATGCTATTCCCAAGGTCCCTTTAAGCCTCCTGACCTGCAAAGCATTCAGGCCCCG
>JBAMYA010000018.1:16544101-16546601 GCA_037176975.1 Arrhamphus sclerolepis | reverse complement strand
GCAAAGACCGGTGTGAACAACACAGGGAATATTTATAGGAAATCAGAGTTCCTGAGCACTGGTGAGTTCCCAACACACCCACGCTCTCCTCCCTGCCTGGTTGTGGGTCCTTGAATTAAACATCAAAGCACACAGGAGTGTAGGGCCCCACTGACATAAATAACAGTGCGCTTGGGGAGAGAAGGGGAGGATGTTCAGATGGGAAGAGAGCAGGTCACCCAATCGCTCATACACACACTGTCAAAGCAGATTCATTTGTTCACAAAATGGGTGATGTTGTGCTAGGCTATTGATTTCCACATGCCATCTGTCTTTTGTGAGGCTTTGGCAAGCAGGCTCTGGCACTACCAGCCTCAGGTCCCCCCACATTAGTCTCCACAGCTCAGGTGGACAGAAGGGAAATGTGAGGCAGGTATTGGACAAAAAAGGGTGATGGCGGATGTGACAGTCACGGAAAATTACTTCTGGCATGAAAGCAAAGCTCACAGGTGAATTTTAGTTTTATCATTTATGTCAAGTATACCTCAATAAAGTAACACTTTATGTGTTTTTAATGATTGGTGGAAAAATGAAAATAACTAACTGACATAGATGTGCCAATTAATGTTTATTGTAAATTTGAAATGAGTGTCAATCCCGTTAGTTCTGCTCAAAAAGGATCTTCACGCTTTTTAGACCCTCAAGTTGGGTGAAAATTCACGCTGAAGGTGATGATTAACATCTCATTTGTCGCCAACACCTGCGTATACAAGTTCAGGCCCACCCTCCATCTCCTCCTCTGACTAACTAGTCTCAAAGTCAAAGTGAGCCTCCATGTTGAGTGTGGAGGGTCGGCCTTCAGACAGGGGCCCAGCTGCTGCTGTGTATTTTTGTCAGCCAACACACAGATGCATTGGCATCCCTTGGTGTTTGCGCTGGTTGAGGGCACATGTTACTGGGTAAATTATCACAGCAATGGTAAACAGTGTTTTTATGAGGCGATGTAGCTTAGTTGTTATATTTGAAGTCTGTGCTTTGTATACTGCTGTGCTATTAGGACAGATTGAGGATGTTTGTGCCTGGTGCCTGTACTCCGCCCATGTGGAGAACACACACAAACGCACACACATACTCACGCACATGCACTTCGAGGTGACAGGCTTAGTTCTAGTTGTGAATCTTAAATGGCTCTTTTGTTGTTTCCGTACTAAATAAATAAATAAGTAAGAAAAGGAAGAAAGCATCAGAGCTTAAGGAGTGTGTCAGTGTCACACTCATGTCAGTCTCTGGGTAAATGCAGATGAATGGCAACAGCAGGGGAGGAAATCCTACATTTTGAAGAAAGGAGGTAGAATGCTGTACATGAGGAAAAATACACTCACCAACCACTTTAGTAATGAAAACTGTTACAATCCAAAATCTTTCAACAAATACATTTCACAGAGCTTCCAAATATTACATTATTTTTGACACTGTTAGAAAGGTGGCAATTAGAAACAAACAAAAGAAAAATGTAGCACCTTCAACCTCTGTGTTGAAACAACTGGAAAGGAAATGATACGTCCGAATGACCTCCTTGTCCCTTTGATGCAACATTTTGTGAATGAATCTGACCAGGTCAGATCTAGTAACATTTACTTTTAACATACCACAAGTCTGAATGGTTGCAGCCGTATGCACAGCTTCGGTTGGCAGAACTTGCTTTCAGATCAGCTATGATCTCGTCGGATGATGGCTCACAGAATTATGTGCCTGATGTGCAAATATCAACTTCTCAAATTGATAATAGTGATATAGTCCAATCAAATCCTTGCAAATAAGATGTGAATCAGAATTTATTTTGAGAGAAAAAGTTTTTCAGTGAGTTTAAATGTAGAAAAGTGATATTTTCATCTACTTCGATTAATTGTCGCTGTTATTTATATAGTCACTAATATGAAATGATGTGGAATAATGACACAAAGTTTAAAGAAAGCCGAGAACAAAGGCTCTACAAAGGCTTTATTATCATACTTCACGTCCAGGGCGTGTCCCCACCAATATCCAGCAACCCCTCTGATAATTTTGACCCGCATCCTGTAAACGTCTCTTTAATCTAGATGTGTAAAGGTTAAATTGATTTCTTGTGAAAAAAAAGAAAAAAAAAAAAAGTGGGCAGTTTCAAAGAAAAGTACAAGTCACTTCAAGTTAAATTTGCAAATGAAAGAGTCTATAGTAATAAACGATAGTTTTCAGTGGCTTTGGTGCAGGCTGAAATAGTATTGTACAGCTATCAATAACATGGTCTTTAAACTAGCTGCAGAACAAACAGGCTAAACGTATAAATCTGGTACAGTTTTATTACAGTCTCCAGTAGCATGTCTAACTTCTGAATGTCAGAGAAAAACCGCAGCCTTGTGCAAGAAAACAATTAGCCATATTGGTGCGCATGAACTTTTCACTCTGATGACAATGACGTGTTGATTGCAATTCATTTTTCCAGACATAAATCATTTTGAGCAAATTAGATGCTTTTGCACGT
>JBAMYA010000018.1:16531739-16542582 GCA_037176975.1 Arrhamphus sclerolepis | reverse complement strand
TCACCATACGTCCAGCCCCAGCAGCCGATAGTGCCAACTGATAAGAGCCCACCATAGCACTCACATCGAATATTACTGGAAGAACATGGTCTGGTCAAATGAGACCAAAATTGAGCTCTTTGGATATCATGATACACACAATGTTTGGAGGACAAATGACACGACACATCACCCCAAAACCACCATACCAACAGTGAAGTTTGGAGGTGGGAACAGCAAGGCATGGGACTTTTTGTCAGCATATGGTGCTGTCCAACTGCAAATAACTGAGGGAAGGATGAATAGAAAAATGTACTGAGACTTCTGCCATCTACAGGATGATAAAGATGAAACAAGAGTGGACATTTCAGCAATACAATGGTTTCAGAGAAATAAAATAAAGAATAGCTGCAGCCAATCACTTGACTTGAATCCAACTGAAAATCAATGGAAAGAACTTAAGATCAGAGTTTATAGAAGAGGCCCACAGATCTTTAAAGACTGTTTGTGTGGATTAATGGACCAAAATCACATCATGCAGCTAGTTTCTCCATACAGGAAATGTGCACAAGCTGTCTTAACTTACATAAGCTTTTGCATGATATTTAAATAAATTTCAATGTGTGGTGGCAGAGGCACACACCTTATGCTTGTTGCAACAGTTTCACAGTGACGATTCCACATACACAAGATGTTTGTGAGTTGTAAAACCACAGAACATGGTGAGGCTCCCCAGCCTGCTCGCACTGTGGCTACAGCAGGAATTCCTTTGGAGGTAAAACTGTGTTTAGTGCCGTACATTTTCAATAGACACAACATTTACATTGGAGGATTTGACTTGATTGGGATCGAATCAACACCACACATTTGAGGTTTAACTGGAAAGATAATGGGATGAGACAAGCTTTAAACAATCTTAGTTTATAGAAGTTTGCAGTGAGGAATTGTGACTTGGAGCTATAAGCTAGCAGCTTCTCAGAGCGAGTGGCAGAGATGTGAATTTTCACCATCTAAAATGTGGTTCAGCTGCACATTTTATTAGAAATATTTACTGCTTTACTTCTGTTCTCTACTTCTCTACATCTACTACATTTATTTTTTTCTTTGCAGCTAAATGCTTATGTTGAAACACAGATCATGGTTCACGTAAAATATGTACGTGGTACGAGATAATTTTCAAAAATGGCCAAGGAGATATTCAACAATCTAGTGTTATTAAACTTGTCAGATTTAAGGTTGTTTTGGATGTGAAAAAAGGCTCTTTTGTAGCCCTCATTCTGAGTGGCAGTTAGAAGAAAAGAAAAGAAAAGAAAAGAAAAGAAAAGCAATAAAAGAAAAGCAATAAAAGATGTTTAATAGAAGATGTTTAATGTGTGTTTAATCACCTTTATTTTCAAAAACAACCTGGGAAATGAGATGAATTATAGTTTTAATTACAATCTAAAAACAAAATAAAAAACAAAGAAACAAACAAATGAAAACCTCAGTTCTTGCTAGCATGTCTTATGTGGGTTTAAGCATTTGGGAGCCTCCTTTGTTACATTTTTCATTTCATCCAGCTCAATTTTTTTTTCAATGGGTGGCACATATGAGGTGTCATTTATAAAAATGTTCTTAGATTTGCTCTTGATCATATTATAAAAGATAGCTTCTAACAGTGCTTCTATTATGTATGATTATAAGCATAATGAACCTCGCAAAAGCAGGTTCTTAAAATCCTAATCCTATTTATAACCAATAGACTTGTGGATTCAACTCAACTTAAACTGGCAGGACATGGCTTGCACTTTCCACTCATATGGTGCCAGCAAAAGTGAGGATTTAGTCAAGAGAATCCATGGATCAAAGAAGAAAAGCAAAGTTTTTTTCAAATCACGCTAATGATAGAGGAGACTGAAGCCTGACAGCATATATTATTCTGGGGAATAAATAAGGGGTTTAAAACAGTCAAGCACAAGCACAAGGAGTCATACTTGCGATAAAAAACATCATAAATTATAAACATTATATATCCTTTATAAACACGATTCTGAATCCTCGATGTTGGTGCCCAAAGACCCAAAAACCAAAAAACCTCAGCAAATATCAATTTTTAGTCTTATCTCTGGCACAGTGAGATTTCAAGAGATTCTGTGAGTCTTAAAGGAGGCATATTATGTCCCTTTTGACAAAATGTTGATAAAATCCTCCATTCAAACAGTTACTTTGCACCAGGGTTCTTAGTTGCCAGTTTTAAGAGGTGGGGAATCTCAACTCCACTCCCTCAAATTGAGTTAAAAAAATAGATAAATAGCATGTATGTCAGGCTGGTGTTTGTAAATTGCCCACAGGAGAGAGTTGGTGGTTGTTTGCCCTCTATGTGACCCAGAGATGGACTAGCAAACTGTCCAGGGTCTACGCATGTATTTTACCTGAAGAGATCGGACATAGGCTCCAGCAGATGCCTGTCACATTAACCAGGAATAAGTAGGTGTAGATAATGAATGGATGGATGGATTTTCCATTTAATGATGTCATAAACAATGAAATTTCAAAATTCCTTGCAACTGAAGGCATATAAACCTTGTCATCATTACCTTTGGCTTCATGGTTTTCTCCCATTTGGGAGTTTTAATATTTGCTTTGTGGTGATGCTTTGAGTCTCTAAAAAGTACCTATAGACAATTAGTATTGTAATAGACACTATATAAATAAAACAGAATTGAGCTAAATTACTTAATTTTCCTAAACTAAAATGTAGGGATGCACCAAGACTGATACTGGTATCGGTATTGGTACTGACACCGTGTGTGTTACTCGTACTCAGTATTAATATTTTTTGATACTACAGAACCGATACCAGTAAAGGAGCTTAATTTTCCTGCAGTGTATTTGCGCTAACATGTTCCGGTCAAGTGAAGGGTGAGAACACACCACGACGTGGCTTACATGTGACGTAAACCACATGAAAAAGAAGGAGCTATGTCAGCCATGGAGGTATTTTGAAGTGAATGATGGTGACAAAACTTTAAGCGGTGTGCAATTTATGCTCAGCAAAGCTGAGCTGTTTTATTTAAGAGCTTTATTTAAGTGAAATGTTTCGTGAGCCTGTTTAAAAGAAAACTGGTGAAAGTTAAAATGTTAAAACAACATGTGGCACTAAGAGTGTAGGTTTATATTACTAAAATGCACAATGTGTAGTTGTATTTGGGTTGAATATACCTAAAGAAAATAAAATGTGTTAAACTGTAAGAACTGTAATGGCCGTGATTAGTGCTCATATCCGTGCTAAAAAGTAAGTACTTGTAATTGTACTCGGTTTTTAAAAAAAAGTGGTAACAGTGCATCCTTACTAGAATGCACTTGTTCCATTTATTAGTTTCAGCATCTGATGTGTCATTTCTGTGTTGCATTGAATTAAATATGTGGCTTAGATTTTATCTTTTTATTTTAAATGTATCTTTAAATGTATCTTGTCAGAGTCAAGAAATCTTAACAATCACTTGGGTTACTTCACTAAAAATGAAAAATAATTAGATAAGAACTTGTAAGAACCTCTAACCTGTAAACCTTTAATAGTCCCTAAGTGTTTTTGAGGAGCAGGTTTTAACCTCCTTTAGCAACAGTATTAAAACACCTTCTGTATTGTAAAACACAGACACAGAAGAGCTGCTGTAAACGTGTGAACATTTGGACTCAAATATGAGTCTAATAGTGTGTGTGTATTGTATAAATGATTTCTGCAATATAATCTCAAGCCAATTTCCCCGTGTGAAGAGAGATTTCTCAGGTGCAAAACTCAACTTTAACCCTCCTCCTCCTGTGGCCTCACCAACGTTTCCTTCTGAACCTGCATTAGCATAAAGGCATTAAAATGTGAATAGGAATTAATTTGGACTTTCCCCTCCATAGGAATTAATGGAAGTTTGTTCTGCCCGTACCCCTCAGATGGCTCGTGCTCCACCACAGTCCATAAATATTAATATTAATACAGCATCGCATTTAAAAGTAGCGCTTGACTGAAGCCGTATACAGATTATTATTAGAGATCACGATACGTTTCTCATGAGAGGTACAGCTGAGTGAATGCATTGCCTTGCCGTTGTGATCTGTAAAATCCAATCTTCATACAGCACAAAAAGTTATTTTCAGAGAGACGGAAGATTAGCAGGGCCGAATGGCTGCTGTCTAAAGCCATTAAGCAAGTGGATATTTTTTTTTCCTACCTTGGGCTGACAGAGAAGGACCCACATCTCCTGCTCTATCAAGGTACTGATTCACAGTCACACTGCTGTAGCGCTATTATCATGCCCGAGCAGATCATCTGTGCTGATAACTATTATCACCGTCTCACCGCATCGCTCCAGTCTACTCACCCACATAATACAGACCACAGAAGTTTTTGACACTCTTCCAAATCGTGATATATTCTTTTTTTTCTTCCTTTTCTTGCATCGTCTTTTGTCACTTCTCTGTGTGTGATGTGTGTGGGGTTGTATCACTCATCTTCAGTGGCAGTGAGGTTACTGAAAAGCCAGGGACCCAAGTTTAAGCTTATATAAAGCCCTTATATACAGAAAACACAATCAAATTGTATGATTTGTTTTTCCTTCTTTAATCTTAAACGAAGCTACCACCTTGCTTTGAGCCCCCCCCCCTTTTTTTTTTTGGTCTGCATTTCTAATAGTTGCATCAGTTTTTGAATTTTTCACTCTTAGTTTTTTTGGTTACCATTTTTTTGGAGTTGTCTGAGGCAAACAGAGATGGAAGGTGGCGGTCTTGTGTCAAAATATTCAGCAGGCCCTTTTCTTTTTCCTGTGCGTCTCCGCTTAAGGAGTGCTGATCCTGACAGGTTACAGTGGGCAAGGTGAGACATGTTAGTGAAGGAGAGAAGATAAAGCTGGCTTCAAAGTCCCTGTGTATGAGTGAAAGCTGCATGCTGCCACCCAAGCAAGCTCAGTAAACAGTATCTGCCTTTAATCTTTGCTTCATAGTCTTTACTCTTCTCACATTTAGTCAATACACTCTCACTTTGTTCTTGGGGGTTGTAGATTGTGGGAAGGTTTGATGTAAGAGCCAAGTAGAGCACAACGTAATACACAAATCAGTTATTCAGGGTATCAGTACATGAGGTTTATGTTATTCGCATAATGAACGACAGTCGACCTGAGCATGTTTCTTTTAAATACTAATTTTATGCACAAGATAAAGAGACTACACTGACAGGAGCTTTTTGTTTAACATTGACCCAAGATTTACTATACGGTATAAAAATACAGCAACGATATCCCTATATAGTTAATACAAAACCCTTGAGACATAGTAGTAAATGATAATAAAACTAAAGCTAAGTTTATAAAGTTCCAAATGTATGGACATGACGGGCATGCAAAGCGACGTTCCGGCCAATTTTACCTGCCTCAGAAACTTTTCTTCATCGATATCTTAATATACTATATTGCATCTTCAGTAAATCCCTTGAGGAGATTCAGATTTCCTTTCATCACCTTCAGATTTTCCTTTTGTCAACTGAAATTGATCTGAAATGCTGTAAAGACTAAGTTCTTGACATTTACAAAAGCACGTTCTCAAAGTGTAAAGCGTAGCAGCATTCTGACCAAGGAGAAACAACAGTCGAAGTGTCATCTTACAAATATTTAGGCATCTGGAATGATGACAAACTTTTACACCTCATGTGGAACATCTGTCAAGAAAGCTTAAAGAAAGCTTAATGCTTGGCTTTTACCACAGACACTGTCCCTTTCTGAATAACACAGGAGGAAAAAAGCTTGTATGATCAACTTGTTGATGTGTGTGGGATTATGGGGGCATTATCTACATGAATGCAGCTTCTGCAGCTCTTCAATGCATGGACAGTTTATCACAGGGTGCTAAGTTTTATTACAAACTTTGCCTTCAGGATCCATCATTGTGAACTTTATGCTCAGCTTTCTTTGCCTTCACTTAGCCTTCGCAGACAACAGCAATGGCTTACATTTATTCACAAGGCCATATCGGGCAAACTGCCTTCATGTCTCTGTCGCTTCACGTCTCCAGCCAGGAATCTTCAAAGCCCCCAGAATCCACTGAGAACTTGGTAGAGCAGCTTTCTTCCTATGCTGCACCCTGCTCATGAAACAATGTGCAGACCTCATTAAAGCATCAGCGTCTCATTTCCTTAAGTGAAGTCAAAACTGCATTGACTAATGTAAAAGAAGTGTAACTACTTTTCTTAAACTGGATTTAAATTGACTTCATGAGGTCTATATATATGTATATATATATATATATATATATATACACACATATATATACATATATACATTTATCAAGAGACTTCCTGGTAAAATAAAGCTTCCTTAAAGAGTAAAGTCTGCTCTGTCCCTTCTTATAAACAGTATCAGTGTTGCGTCTCCTGTCCAGTCCGTTGTCCAGGTGAACACTGAGGTATTTACACTCCACCACCTCCACTTTTTCCATGACAGAAACACTAGTTAGCATAGATCTGACTCTCCTAAAATTCACAATCGTCTCATTTGTCTTGTTCACATTCAAGCGTCTCCTGAAGTGGTTGGAGACAATGACGCAGCCCTAAAAAGATCCCAGACTGAGCTGGAAGATGAGACAGCTGAGATGTGACAGGGAAGCTGTGGGTCAAGAGAGGGTGGGAGAACAGGAGAGGAGGATGCTGAGCTTGATTCTGAAGGTAACCTGTTGAAGAAGGTGCTCAGATCATTTGTTCTCTCCAGACTTCCATCTGTCTGATCCTCCTACTGCTTGAAGCCTGTGACCTTCTTCATCCCTGACCACACATTTCTTACATTGTTTTGCTGGAGTTTGGTCTCCAGTTCCCTCCTGTACACCCCCCTGTTGTCTCTGATCTTGACTTTTAGTTGTCACAATGAAAAATCTTCTCCAGATTACAGGACAACAAAAGCTACAGTACTGACTAAAAGAGACACCACTGTGGTTAATCTGTGAAGCAGCTGGATTCATAAACATGAGAGAATCAACAAATCCAGTAACACCAAAGCTGGCCCATCCTACACTGGGGAGGCCTTAGGCATAATGATAATCAACAATAAGAGGCTCCTTCATTTGACTGGTTTTGTATGCAAATCTTGATTAATTTGACTGGTTAATGTTCACATGTGACTTTGATAGATGGAAGCTTAGGATTAAATGGACAATGTTTATGCAGGGATGGTTGCTCTGCAGTAACTGAAGGAGCTCTTATTTTTATTTTATTTAGCCTTTATTTAACCAGGAAGTCCCATTTAGATTCAGAATCTCTTATTCAAGAGAGACATGGCCAAGGTAGCAGCCAAACCACAAAACAAGTGCATACAAATTTACAAGAACTATTTACAGTTTTCATAATAAAACAAGTCAAGATAAAACACAGAGTCTCTCAAGGAAAACAAGCACATGTCTCCATCACCACGTCCTTTATGGTAGTTTTAAATTCATCAACAGACACAAGGGTTTCTAGCTTAAGCTCTTTCTGTAAATTATTCCATTCCCAAGGCACCGAATAGGAGAGTTTTTCCCAAGTCTGTTAAAACTCTTGGAACATTAAAAAAGTAACTATTTTGAGGAGCAAAGCTGATAGGTGCCAGAGCAAACAGACAGGAGATTACAGAAGTACAGTGGAAGTTTGCCAAGTATGGCTTTATAGATAAAGATAAACCAGCTTGACAATGTGTCTGCAGTCTGGTCATTTCTTGTTTCTCCGCCAGGTTCCTTTACTCTTAGTGCAGTTTCCACAACTGAGCTCGCTAAATAAAACATACTTTCTCCACCACACCGACAGGAGTGCCATAATATACCTCATACGTCATCTATATGAGGCACCTTTTTGCGTTGAATGATGCTGTTGTGCATCATTCAATTAGCGTTAGACACGTTTCTTGTAACAAGCTTTTGTCTGACATTACAGTGACATATTTCATATTATTTACATCAAATCAGAAAATCCCATTGTCCACATTGGGGATCAGATATTTTTGAAGTGCAATTACAAGTTGGAATCACAGTGAGCACACGCGACCAACGGAGTTGTTTTTTATCTGTACGATACGCTTAACAATTAAAGCGACCCACCTTAAAGCAGCTGTTAATAATGCAGAGCTCGCAATGATTACTTTCAACAAACCAACCGTGAACTGCCTTAATCCCTATACCATCAGCGTTGTCCCAACATGCATGCTGTGCTAAGCTCAGCGAGCTGAGGTTATATCTGTGCATCAGGTCATTCCTGTAGTGGTCTGGTCTGGGTCGGCCCGCTCCCCTCTGTGAGCCCTCTCATCAAGTCAGGATCTCCTCTGCCGCCCTCTTCTCCACAATCCCTATAAACTCTCATAATTGCCACATTAAACTTGAGTTTATTATTTTTCTCCAGGTGCAGGTGTGCAGATGATATGAGCCCCAGGTTGCATTTACATACAAATTGAAGGTTTTTATTAATCAGCCAGGCAGCAGGAATCAAACGGCAACACTCCATCAGGCCTTTAAATACATTTGGTGACATTTTTACCCAGCATTAGCATGATAGGGCAAGCGGAGTATAATGTACCAATGATTGCTTTTCCATTGAAAGCACAAACGGTTTCATTTTTCCTGTCAACTCAAATAAGTGTTAAAGAGGGTTTGGAGGCTATTGTGCGAGTGCCGTATGCTGGGGACTTGGGACCGCTGATGGCCATATTAAATAACCATTAGAGCCTGAGCTTAGATCATTGTGGCATCCGCCTCCTCTGAATTTATCCTGTGATTTCAAATGAAGGCAAGCTGTGCCAGTTTTCATAAAGTGCTCAAGCCCTCTCCATTTTTCCTCAAACTAAATGCATTACAACGGTAATTTTGTGACTGTTAAGATAACTAGCGTTAACAAGCACTTAATTAAAATGTACAATAAATAGCCGTCTGCAGCGTTATCTCCTCTCCAGAGCGATGCTGGTAGGAGGCTCCAATACTCAGGCCGGCTGTTCCCCAGCTCGTTTGCAGATTAATTGCTTTTCTGTCTGGCGAAGCCTGCCTCTTCTGCAGCCAGATCGTAAATAGCCTGATAGGGAGTTTATCAATCAGGGCTTTCTACCTCACTGATCTCCCCCACACAGTCCTGTCTGTCTGACTCTCTGTCTGTATGTACGTCTCCTACTATCAAACAGACTCAATAAATGAACATCTAAAAGCTTCTGTTACACTAACCCCTTATTTGGCAAATGGCTTTAATTTTCAGCATTGTTGTCATCTTTTAAGATGTTTCTTTTTTCTTTCTTTTTTTTAACTATTTAAATGTGCACAAGAGATTAATCATACATATTTTTCTGTCTGTTGCCCTGCGTACAGACTTTCTATACAGTGCTGTTTTCTGTTTGCGGTGTAACAAATGGAACAGTGTTGATCCATGACGTATGTTTTTGTAACCTCTACTGACACCATATTTATGCCTGTCTGTCTACGAGAGTATACCTGCTTTACAGCAGTGCATTTTGTGCTCGTTTATGTGTATACTGGGTGCTTACAAATGGACTTTAAGTATATCACAGGGGTTAATCAAACACAAGCCACACATAAAAGCAGTCAGGGGTTGTGTGAGACAGGACAGAAGCAAACGGAGAGTATTTACAGTAATAAAAGTTAACAGCGGTCAGCCTCTTAGGATCACATTACTCTTGAGGCATGTGGCTGAAGCTCTCGCCGCACAGCTTTATGGACTTTTGGCCTCCCAAAGCAATCTGCAATCTCTGTTGTTTAAAAAAGAGACTATATGAAAACGTAAAACCAAGGTTTCCTTTCCTAGCCTGCGCCCCCTCCACCTCCCACCCTGAAGTTCTAACTCGTCTGTCAGTGGCCCACCCCTAACCTCGAGATGATAAATCTGCCCACAGAAGCTGCAAGCGGGAAGACCCCCATGCTGGAAGACCCTCATGTATCCTCTATGACACATCCTGTTTGTGTAGTCAGAGCTCCAACCAGTGATCTTTACACTCATAAATTATACAGTGTCAATGCTACTTACTATATATATATATATATATATATATACACATATATGAAATGTGGAAGAATTTTTGTACCGTCTATAAAATCTGCTTCATACTATATCAGCGCAAAAACATACTTCCACTATTGCAACAAACTGCAAAGCTTTTGCATTCATTTGCTGTTGTTCGTTGGGAGACTTTGATTATTGAGTTACGCAGGCATCAGTTTGATGTATCTGAGGAAATGTGTGTCCTTTCTTTGCTTTTGTAACACAATGTGACTCATCTGAATAAACACCGATCTTCCATGCAAGTCTAAACTAACTTGTCCTGTGGTTTTAACGTATATTTCCCACACCAGGAAGTGCATTGTTGTGTTTTCACAGCTTCTCTTCAATCTTGACTGAATGTAGGAAATTGGAAAGGATGATTGTGGAGTGGATGGAGCAGTTCTGACAACGTGACACCCTGACAAGGGCCTCTGGGGGCTCCCTGTTTATATTTTGTTGTGTGAAAAGACTGTCAAATGCGAGAGACATTTATTGTAACAGTGAATTATTAGCGGTGCAAAATTTTTTTTTTGCTGCATCCTCGTGGTACTGTGATCAGGAAGAGTGTGGACATTCATGGTGGTCTGAAGGTCTGGGCAGCTGTCTGGCAAGCAGATTAGGGGTGCAGGCCATTTGACAGTGATGCTACAGTTATCAGACCCACTTTAGTCTGAGTGATTTATAATGTGAGAACATGATAAATGTAGCTCTCAGCAAGCTAGGAGGTGGTAGGAGGCAGCAGAACACACTGGAGGAATTATGAGTTGTTCAGTTTAAACTTGTGGGATGGAAGTCACCAAGCAGGAATATATATATATATATATATATATATATATATATATATGT
>JBAMYA010000018.1:16516475-16528872 GCA_037176975.1 Arrhamphus sclerolepis | reverse complement strand
GGTCAGGACAGTCTCAGTGCTGTGGTTCTGTCTAAAGCCTGACTGGAAGACATCATAGCAGTTGTTTATGGTTAAAAGGTCAATGAGTTGTTGAGAAACGGCTTTTTCAATTATCTTACTTAAAAATGGAAGATTTGAGATCGGCCTGTAGTTGCTCATTTGTGTCTAGCAACAGAAACACTGTGACTCAAAAATCGAGCATGTGCAAGTGATGCCTGTTCGCCTGGATTCGTGAAATTACCAGTTTGCCTGAAGATTTCAAGATCATGTGAGAATCATACGGTAGTCTGCTTGCTTAAAGATATATATATATTTTTCGTTATGCCTTGTTCTTTATGGAATTAAACATTTAAAAATGACGAGGGGTGTAAAATAAAATAAGCTTTTTCATTTCTAAGCTGAGTCTCTCCTTATGCATGGTTCAAATCTCAGCTAAAAACCTTTGAATTGTTTCCCGCCTATCAGAAACTGCTCTCGTAGTGTTTTATTTTGAAAGTGCACTAGCCATTCCTGTGGCTGACTTCCAGTCAGTTTGATCTGCTGCGTGTAAATGATTCGACATGTATTGTTGGGGGAGCAGAGGGGACGATGACACGTGGGAAGCTTCTAAACAGCTCCACAGTGCCTCCTGTGAGTCCATTTTCATTGACCAGAATGGTCGCAATCTACAGTGACAGGCACGGCGCCGTTTCATGGCAGGTCCGTGGGGCTCCAGGAGAGGCATGGGCTCTTTCAGACTTATTCATTTTAGGCTCAGTTTGCCAGTCACAGAGTGCAGCGATGCGTTGGTGACAAATTGACAGGTAGTGAGGTGTCAACGCTAGTTATGTGTGAAAGACATAAAGACTCATCAAAGACGTCTCTTTGTTTTAATATCTCTCTGCCATCGGCAATGGCAGAGAGATATCAAACAAGTCACATATCTTAGTTCAAGCTGCAACCAACAAGAGAACAAAGCAATAGGTGAGGAAGCGAATTCCTAAGAAAAAAGCAGCAAAGCCAGAGGGGGTATACACACAACATATCATACCTGCTTCTCAGTTAAAGAGATTTTTTTACTCGGCTTCAACACAGACAACCTCTGCCACCATTCCAGTTCTTCACCCATGTTTTTTGTCTTTGCTCTTTCTGTTTGTGTTGTGATCAAATTTGTGATCTATTTTCAAATCCTGAACTGTGTTTGGTTCTGTTTGGTTATGCCCAATTTCCCATTTGCATTTTGTTGATAAAATGCGGTTTCAGAGACGAGTTGGGTGCACCAAGTCTCTACCAGATCCGATAGTGTGTGAGTCTTCGAAGGCAATAGAATCATTTCATGTGAACAGGGAAAGGACTTTTAGACTACAAATTACAAAACAGCAAATTCTGTAATGTAAACAGACCAGCTTAATGGAGGCACATGATGAGGTGTCTCCTGTTGCTGCAGCAGATCAGGGAATGATTCAGTCCTGCTGCTTCAGGCTGATGTTACTACTAAGTCATTATTGTCCAAGTCAGGTGTTTTATAACATTTTTCATCACAATTCACACTATTTAAGAAAACAAGATGAATAAACTTAATGTCAGATTTCTCTTCCCATATCAAAATACCAACAAAATTAAATTAAATAGTTGTTTGCTGATGACACAAAATATCACAGAAATTATATAGCAAAAGTCATCATTTATAAGAATAATTAATTCTAAGACACACCTATAGGTTTGATCAAATAAGCAGTTCAGTGTATGTACTTTAATGTATAATTAACAGATAAATAGCATGTTCTTATACATATTCTCGAATAGATCTTAGATCAGCATGTGATTGTGTCCAGAGGAAAGAGGACATGAGGACAGTGTGGAGGAGATCGGGGCGTGTCGGCAAGATGAATGATGCAAACAAAATTGGTCACAGTTTGCAAAGTAGTGTAGCATATGACCAGTTTATCAATGTAGAAGAGTCACTGTAGTTCATGCTGCTGTCCCACACCATGTTTCATATATATATTGTGTGTGTGTGTGTATGTGGATGTTGTTGATGTCTGTCTGATACAATTTGGAAAGACCCTGAGAGGTCCTGTACAAGTAAAACAACTTTTTTCCTTGTAAAAGTTCTCATGAGAAAAGACCTCTAATTATGTCTGGGATGGGGACACACAAACCCAGCCTCTTAAATGATGTGTTCATGTATCACAGCTTCAGATTGCACATGCCATACGTCTTGCACAAGTAAATAAGTATAAATAATAATAATAATAATGATAATAATAATAATAACAATAATAATGATAATAATAAAAACCCTATAAATTGAGTCTGATGCTTCTGTGAAGATTCTGTTATTTAAAGATTTTTCTGACATGTTAATTACAAGGAAAGACATAACCTGGACAGCAACGCCTGATCACATGGTTTGAGACAAGGAAAAGGAGTCAAATGACTCAAATCCCCAGAAGACTTTGCAGGTCTAAATTCATTTACAACCAGGTGTAAAGTGATGGAGCTGGGCTCTCATTGCCATTTAATCCCTAAACTCCAGCGGGAGGTCCCTGCTGATAAGAAGCAACTAAGACCTGACTATAGATATTGCAGCCCCCCTTTTTCTATATCTTTCTGCCACCTTAGCCTGTGAAAACCACGACTTTCTGCATCTTATAAGCTGATCCGATCTGCAACAGGTGGCCTACAGTGACCAAGCCCTCGGCCTCCTGTGAAACTGTGAAGGTACAATTATATACAATAATATTTTTTAACCACGTTTGCTGGTTGAAAATGTCTGTCCTCTTCCTCTGTGTCTCTACAGCACTACACCTGGTTACAGACTGGCATGCATAAAACAGCCAATTTGAGATTTATTTTGCTGTTTAGTCTTTGCTTCCTGATTATCAGGTGGTGTCTCATTTTTAATTTGTTAATTTTGTTCATGCATTTCTTCTGTGAGTAATTGCTGTCTTGGGACTCTTATTGTTAACTCTGTAATAACTAAATTAGAACTTTAAAGCCCCTACAATGAAAACCTTTAAATCAATTATCTTGTCTTTTCATTGCGGTACTGAGATGGAACCAGTGCGATTTATCTTTTTCACATTTCTGTTTTCAAACTAAGGGAAACGCTGAAAAATTTAGATTTATGGGCTATTTATGCCTTCAGTGTCAGATGTTGTATTGATTACGTCTTTTGTTGCGTGTCTGAGTCTCACATGCTTGTAGTTTTTCCCTGGAATACTTTGTTGGTGACCTTTGACCACAAAAATTGTCGTGGGGTAAAGTTTGTGCTCAATGAACCTTTGTAATGGATTTGATCTATGATCATTTGAAGACATTAGTTTAAACAGTGAAGATACTGTAAAAATGCTAAACCCTGAAGCATACATGCTAATGACATGCGTGCCTACCCAGTACTTGATTCATTTTGAGCTCAGAAGAAAAACTGGTAAATCACCATTTACCACTGAATAATTTGATTTCTGCACAAAAGATATTTAAGGAAGTTTCACATGAGTCTAAGCAGTATTTGGATATGGATAATTCACGTATGATACCTCCGTTCCATAGCTTAGTTAACTGAGAAGGTGAACTCTGGTCCGTCTTGTTGTTGCTGCCAGTGTTTGTATTTAGTAGCAATGGAAACAAGCATTTCCTGCTTTATCTCCCTATTTTTCCTCTTTATACAGATTCAGTCTTTGTAACTTGCACGCTTGGCTTTGTCATCATCTGCCTGCTTTTTGAGTACCTTATATTTTTAGATCTCTTATCTGATACTGCCATGGCAGTACAGAATAAACAAACCAAACCACAGGAATAACTGAACTCTTTTTGGTTGGAATCTCTTGCTGTATCCTTTGATCAGAGGAGCCTTTTATTCTGCCAAGAAGCTTGAGCAGGCTGCAGTGGGCTGGAGTTACAATGAAGTAACTTGAGGAACAGAAGTGAATGGGAGGAGATCGTTCTCTGCAATTGCTGTGGCAGATTTACACACAGGTATAACAACAACAACATACTGGTATAACACCTTTCTAGTCCAGGATCCACTGAAAGCACTTTTACAACACAAAGTAGCCTTTTCTCACTCTCACAAACAAAGTTTCACACACAGACACATTTATTAGATTTCTTTATGTATTTATTGTACTGAATTACTCCTAAAATTACTCATATAAATGAAATTAGATTTGAGTTGATGTACATGTGGCTTAGGTGGGATTAAGTATTACCAATTATCCTAAACAGCATGTTTTTGCGCTGTGGGAGGACATTGGAAAACCTGGGGAAGCCTACGTAGACACAGGAAGAAAATGACCAGAAAGACCCGGCTGAACCAAGAGCCAACTGAACCTTCTCACTGTGAAGGGCTGTGAGGTCCAAACCACTGCACTACTGGGCTGGATGTAAAGCAGAAACAAAACGAGAATATGGTACAACAACCTGCCTGAGAGTGGAAGTTAATGGATAGATGGAGCGAGAGCTTAGTCCACATTGCCAAGTAGTGAGTAGGATTCCATCCAGGTGAGAGCTGGACTCTGTCAGAGCTGCCGTCTGCCCTTGATTTTGTTCATAACTTCACTGGATAGGCTTTCCAGGTGCAGCCAAAGATTCGAGGGGATCCGGTTTGGTGAAGTACAGATTTCGTCTCTGCTTTTTGTGGATGACATAGTCATGTTGGTGTCGTGGCGTGAGGATCTTCAGTTCTCGCTAGACTGGTTCACAGCTGACTGTGAAGGATCAACATCAGCATCATTAGGAGGCCTAGCCATTTGCCTGACAGGGAAGTGTCCAACTGTGTCTCCAACTGGGAGAAGGCCCAGAGGTAGGCCGACGCTGGAGAGATCATATTTTCATATTGGCTGGACAAGGATTTATCTTGGTAATCTCCCATGGAGAGATGGAAGAGGTGGCTGAGGAGAGGAAGTTCTGGACCTCTCTGCTTACTGTCCTTGCAACCTAAACTCGATGGACGGACGGACCTTATGGTTATCTGTCCTGTGGTTCATGCTGTATAAAGAAGAATGTCTTTGGCTCCCATTGGTTGGCAGATAAATTTGACACACTGTGGTTGTTGTTAAACAATGTGAGAGAATGTGAGAATATGTTATAAGTTGAAACTGGGGGAAGTTTAGTAGTAGGATGAAAAGGAATTTAGCTCCTAGAGACAGCTTCAGCAAGTAACTAATGTTGAGTTACCTGCTGAAGCATAATCCATTAAAGGCTCTTTGTGTCATGTGGTGTGGGGTTGGATGGAGGACCCAAACGCAGGAGAGCAGGCAGGAGAGCAGGAGTAATCCAAAACAGTGATATTTAATTGACACAACAAAAAACACTGCCAGAGCAGGAAACTACAAAACAAACAAAACTCAAAACCAAGCAAGGCACAGAAACCACAACCTAACCATGGGCAGGAACATGGGGAGCAAACAGTACAGACCAGCACAGGGCAAAGACAGGACCTTATATACACGGAGGAGACACAGGTGAAACACATCAGGAGAATGAGGAACAGGAACGTCAAACAGAACACAACTAGACACAGACAGGATTTCAAAATAAAAGCAGGACCAAAAACAGGAAAAACTCTAAACAAGAACCCAAACCATGACACAATCATGCTAAAGGGCTAACATCATTTCAAAAATAATAAAATCCCTGATTGTCTCAGACTTTAGCCAATGTCCAAGAAAGAAATGCTGAAGTGATACATGGTATGCTAGTCTACTCTTGCTTGTTCAGGTCTGACTGGTTCAGACTTCTCTCTTTGCCGTGTTTACACTGTGATGGAGGTGATGAGAAGAGACTCAAACTCGAATGGAACCGCAAGAGAACTGAACAATGTCATCTTTTACTTACAGCATAGGCGCAGAGTCAACACCTCCTCACACCAAGAAGTTTTGGGGGGTCAGGCTGAAGCACCTAATCTATGACAGGGACTTGTTTTGGCCCCTAAGTGGTTCCCCAAGTTTCTCTTTGTGGGTCCATTCCTGGTAATGGAGACATGTGCCAACAGTCCCAGCTCCATAAAACTGCCTCGGACCCCCACTAATGAAAACATGCTTAAAAATGTAATTTCCACAAGGTTGAAGACACAGTGTTTTACATGTTTTAGTACGTGGTATTCTGACCAAAGCATGTCACAGACCTTTCATTAAGACCTCAGGGAATCAACTTGTGAAAAGTTTGGTTGTAAAAATACAGTTTATTGACTTTTTTTAAAAACAAATCTTGGATAAAAAATACATCCAAAACCACTCGATAAAAATGATTTACATAACAAATACAAATGAATGTGTGCAGCTACCGGTACTCCTCATCATGACTTGCCTGTGAGTGACAGCTGTTGAGACGACTTCAACACAGTGGTGAGAATTGGTGTGGATGTGGCAGCAAGCTGTGGAATTTGCTGCCCCCCCTCGCTGATAGCTCTCTGAGGGCTTGGGTGTCACTATAGTGACAGCTTCAGAGCCATTAATTTTAGCCCGTGGAGTCGTTGTCGTAACAAGATCAGGCAGCCCCCTTCCTCACATTAAGGCTCCTAAATATACATTTATTTTCAGAGGGAGTTCCCTCGTCAGGATATGATGGATGTCGACTAATCAGATGGCGTGCAAGTGTATATCCACAGCCTGGCTCAACTACATTGGTTGAGTGGTAGTGCAAATAACCATGAGGGGCTTCGCCGGGGTCTTGTCTTTGGTGACGATCTTAGAGATATGATACCCTGAGCTATTGCTGCCTGAGAGGGTCTATCTTAAGACTCCACATGGAGGTCTGGCATTCACCAAACCTCTGTAGGTTTGAGGGCAGGTAGGAGGAGAGCTGCCTGTGGCCTACAGTTACTCCCAGAAACACTTACCATGGGCCTCTCATCTGCTCCTGCCTCTGGATGGCATAGACCCATTTTCATATCTAGATAAGCAGCCCCCATGCTTGGCTTTGATGCTGATGCAAAAATTACCCCCATAATTTATTTGATAAGCACTGATAACAACTGAAGACTGACATGTTCTATAATATGTAAAAGTGCATATGTCTATTTTACATTTCTGTTAATTCTTACTTGTGTTTCTTTCCCCCGTTTGGACAACACAATGAACATAAGGTATGTGTCACAGAATGTATAGTCTCTAGAAATTAGATTTCATCTGACAGGCTGCTTCTCCCTGTCCACTTTTCTCCCTGGGTATATGGTGGTGGGGCCTGCATGCTCTGTGGGTTTAGATCCTGGCAGCTCCTGGGGCATGGCAGATGGCTGAGGGGTGGAATGGGACTTCCTGGGATGACTGACCTGTGGTTGGGGAGAAGAAAAGAAGGATAGAGATGCTTAGAAATGCAAACTGCAATGTGTAACTAATCCACTGATGTACTACATACAAAATCTCACAGTCTAAATTTTGTTAGATTTCACAGCACATAGTCTTTGTCGTAATATGAGGACCGTTTAAGCAATGGTCAGTGGTACAAAGTCCAAGGTTCACAAAATGAAATGTAACCTGAGCAGTAATGGCTGATATGATGATAGCAGCTGCAGTTGGACTATTCACACCAATGGTAAGATGCCAGTGCGGGTTCTTTTTCTGCAGCGCTGTAGCTCGCAGTGCAGCGTTTCCTTTTGTTTGCTTATGACATGTAGGTCAGATGTCGTAATGGAGCAAATAAAGTATATCTGCTAAACGTTGAGCGTCAGTTGTTTTTGCAGACATTGCAGCAAACCATTGTTCTATCCATCATGAAGATGATGAAGAAGCAATGGTGAGAAATATGAAGACAAAGAAGAACAAATCTACCGAGCTCACCAATCATATTTCTTGCAGTCTACATCGTCACAACATTTGAGGGTCCGGCATAACTTATGGTGAAAGAGTTCACACCTACGACGCTGCTCTGGTATCACTTTCACGCAGAAGTATAAATCAGCCTTTACTTTCATCTTTACCTACAGCATGTGATTAAACTTCCCTCTCCCCCACTACAGACGTGCACTATTAAAACCTTAGATTGAGGGAGAAACAGAAAGGAGAGCAGGGAGAAAAGAAGGAGGGGATAGATGGTGTTGTTTAAGTGAAGAGCATGGTGTGTCCTGGAGGATCTAATAAGCAGGTTGAAGCCTGATAAGGATAAGCTGTCCCTCTGGCTCCAGGGAGCCTTGTCTTAACACCCCCCAACCCACTCTTTCTCTCTTTCTATCTCTCTTTCTCTTGCCTTCACTTTTCAAGATGTACTTCACTGCAAACATGGAGAAGAAGAAGAGTACTCAAAAGAAAAGCTGATGAATGAAAGAAATCTGGATAGACAGAGGACAAAAAGAGAAAGTGAAGACAGAATATACGATAAGGCAGCGGAGAATGAGGAGAAGCCGTAAAGATGAAGGAGTGTGTGATGAAAAGGCATGAAAGGACAATGGGAATATGGGAAAGAGTGAGATAAAAGAGAAGGGGAGAAAAGAGGACAGTGAGAGTAAGAGTGAATGGAAGATGACAGAGTACTACAGGTAGAGAAGGACATGAGCAAGTAAATCCAATGAGGAAAATGGACGAGAAGGTAAAGGAAGACAAGCAAAAAGGAAAGACAAACCTTTTTAATGGAAAAAAAGAGATGAAAACAGAAGGAAGACTGGGATAAGGTGAGAGAAGGACGAGGTTGAGAGGACATAGAACTAAAAAAAAAATAGCGTGAAAGGGACCTGCGGGTGTGTCAGAGCTTTAGATCCAGTCCCCTCCCATGAGGAAAAAAGAGAGAACGGAGAGGAGAGACATTGACCTTGCATTATTTATGCTTAGTGCTATTGGTCCAGGCAGACGCTGCTTCCCATTGTGTCTTCATAATGAGGAACTGCTGCGAAACGAAGGAAGAGGAAACACAATCAGGAGACCAGTCTCTGCCTTGGTTTGGTGAGAGTGTGTGTGTATGTGTGTGTGTACCTGCATATTATACAGGATTTTCTTGTGTTCCTGATTCCTGTTCACTAAACTGTCTGCATGCTACACTGTAATGACCTTCCACCTCAAAGCACACACACACACCCGCACGCACACACACACACATGCACACTCATTCAGGCTTGTGTACGACGCAGGCCTTTATCTGTTAGGTGTTTATAGTGCGAATTCATATGAAGGGAAGGAGAGAGCAGAGTGGGTCAGCTGTCATTTCCTGAGCTCATTTTCACCCTCATTTTCTTATAACAGCTGCAGGCAAGTGAATGTGAAGAGAAGACTGTGTACATTTGAAAGGACGCTCTGTCCATTGTCCTTTGCAGAAGCAGTCTGAAGAAAGCTGTGAGAGTGCTCAAAATCAACCCTAGAAAAAGCACTGGATTGACATTTGTTATATTACTTTATCTAAATGCTCATGGCTGAATTATATATATATATATATATATATATATATATATATGTATTCTTTGCCAATATGTCCATCCCGAAGCAATGGAGGAGAAAATATTTTTCTTGTACAGCAGCTCAATACATATTTAGTGTTACAGCAACGACAAATACAGTTGCTCGTGATTCCAGATCTCCTCTACACCGAACAAAATACATGTTTTTTTTTCTGTTATGGTTTCAGAGAAGAGAAGAGAAGATCCACCTGTTGTACTCGCATTTTACTGGGTTTTTAGACTCTTCTAATAGAGCGTTTAAAAGCTGAAAAGAAGAAACAAAAACTCAATTAAGTTAAATTGCGAAGTCACAAGTCCCATCGAGACATAAAACCAGCACAGTCAGCTTTGGCTTTCTCAACAGAAGTAAGCAAGAAAAGTTTTTCAAAACTGAAAGAAAACATGAGGAGGAAGTGTAAAATGCACCTTTGTAGGTAAGTAAATGCTTGACTACGTACAATGTTTCTCTGCCCATCATTACAACTTCTTTGTGATTAAAAACAAAGTAATGAAATCAGCAGGGAACTTGGATACATTACAGATATGTAAAATCCAGCACCTTCAACTCCTCCCACTCACCTTTCACCTCACTGCTCTTCTCTGTGATAGCACTGTCACTTTCAAATTTAATTACACAAAACTTGACATACATAGTCCTTAACCTTTCATTACTCTGTCTGGATCCACCCACTCATCACTGAGCTACACCCACTCACCCCTGAGAGGAACCTGCCTCTTGCCGACTGGTTATAACAGTGGATGTAATGTGATGTGTGTAAGTATGATCGTGTATGTTCCCCTCTCTCTCTCTCTCTCTCTCTCTCTGTGTGTGTGTGTGTGTGTGCATGTGTCCCCCTGTCTCTGCCTCTCTCTGTGCCTGGGATGTGGAGATTTGTATGGCGTGTTAGTCACACCCTGTGTTATCAGCATCTCTGTGATGAGCATAAGCATAGCCTGAGGGGACTGGGGGTACCGTCACAGATGGTACAGTGTCAGGATCTCCTAGTGTGGTTTAGAGGGTGCTGACTATCTCCTCTAACATCTCCCAAGTTCGGTCACCTTGCACTCTGGACCCCCATGCCAAGGTACTGTCACACAGGGCAAAGGTTGAGTCTATATCTCTTTGTAACTAGCACCCCATGGCATGTGTTCTTTATTTTATTTATTTATTTATTTATTTTACACCAGCCAGCCAAATATGGCAATTGATGTTTCCCAGAAACCCCTGCCTAATCCTGTTATCCTTTTCCTTCAACAACCTGCAAGGGACAAGGGGGCGGGATCTCGGAAGACGGCAGCCAAGAAAGCTGTGCAGAGCCTGCCCCTATCGCTGTGAAAGCGGGCTTAGCTGAAACACAATAGGTGTGTAATTTCAGGTTTTTGTTAAGCCAAAATCCAATCACATACATGACTGCAAGATCACAGAAAAACACAACAGGAGAGGGAGCCTTGGAGGTGGAGGTGAGTCTACCTCACACAAACAATCCCCATGCAGCTGAGACGCCACTGATGACAGCCTGTTCACTAACTATCCCTCAGTAGAGAGATTAGGATGGTCTCTGTCCCAGAGCTGCAGGGATGGGCTGATGCTTGACTCCTCCCTAACCTGGATCAGGTTGAAAAGCAAGATATATTCCTGGTTCTTAACTGATATTTCTGTCCTTTATATGAACAGCGGCAGAGACATCAGGAAATTTGCGTGGCACAACCTCACGAGGCAAGACTGCTTTTAAAATTTTCCATACAACGCTGTCATTTTACTCCTCTAATTACAACTATTATGCTAAATCAATTACAAATAAAAGAGCAGGGTTTTCATCTCACCCAGCTCATCTCATAAATGCTTTCATAAAAACTTCAAATGAAACGTATAAAGTCTATTGTCTTCTCCTGAGACTGTCTTGAGCACAAGATTTGGGTTAGTTTACAGTTTTGTTTTTGCCTCTTGTTTTTGCAGATGATAAATGAAATTAATACATGCGTTTAATATTTGAAATGGTGAGATGAATAATTTATGACTATAAGATTAAAAGTAAAGCTTGGAAAAAAAGAGAGAGAGAACGCCAGTAATCACCAGTACACAAATTCAGGACAAGCTAAAATGAATTTTTAACTGCTTGGGCCCACTGGTCTCTCTGTTCTAGTTTGTGTGTTGGGAGCTGTTGAATTAATGGCTTGCATTTTGACCTCATTCCACAAAATCCAGACTGAATTTCCCTTTGAAGTCAATTTATAGTTAAAAAAAAAAAGAGGGCTCAATGCATCTATTCAGGACGTCTAATGAACGCAATACCTTAATACCAACTAATGCTAATCCATGCTTGCTTACAACAGACAAAGATGATGTTGACCATGATCGTAATTATTATTCATGTAAGGCAATTAATGTTGCCGGTACCTTCATTCTGACAACTTCATTTGCATGGTGTTAAGACAGCAATGAGGGGATTAAAAAAGTAGAAGTGGAAGTCATGAATGTATAGACTGTAGAACACACAGATGTTTGTTGAAGATTTAAAGCCCCAAACAGTAAATGAATAAATATATAATTTTAATATCCAGCTGTGACCAATTACACCTCACATTTTCAACATAGTATAAGTAAAGAAAGCACAGTGAAAGCTTTGATTTCTCATCACAGTTAATTCATGTGTAAAAAGCCAAACATTATTCCAGCAATCTTTTAATATTGGGATATGTAAAAAGAGCAGACTGCTGTTGAACATAATATCCACACAAATCCACGAGTTATTAAGAGCATTTATCGATAGTTTTAAATAATGGGGACTTACTAGCTAAATCCCTTGAGATGTCTAGACAGTCTTGGCACTGCTTGAAATCTCCCAGACAAAATATAAAGTGAACTGAAGGCAACATAAAAAAATAAATAAAAATCCAACCAACCTGTTTCCACTTATGATACATATTTGTGGCCATTTATTCTGACTTTTGGCAAATGGAATAGCGTCAGAACTTGAAACTTTTGAACCAAAAAAAAAAGTGGCACTCTTGGGCCTATGAGAAATAAAACATGAGTGCTTGCAGTTATAG
>JBAMYA010000018.1:16495758-16516438 GCA_037176975.1 Arrhamphus sclerolepis | reverse complement strand
CGTTACTAATGTCAAAAAAGCAGTTTTTAAGCAAGCTCTGCTCTATAAAATACAGATAAAATGCACTTGACCACATATTCATAAAAAACCCCAGCTGAAATACACATGGAACCTATACTATACTTACAACTCTGAGTTGACACTATTCATGATAAAAGATAAAATACAGAGATGTGTCTTGCTTTAAAATTCACATACTATATGTGGCATATCTAATATGAAAAATATAAGGATGTTATTTATCTTGAGAGGTCATATGCCATGCACATACCGTAAAAAAATAGAAAAGGCAATCTGAAAAGCTCTACTTTGAAGGGTTAAAAGGTAATATCTGTGCTTAAGTGCTGCAAAAATGTTGACGATAACTGCAGTCTGCTGGTGCATTTCCAACCAATCACAGTGAAGGGGGAAATCTCGTCCTGAAGCCAACACTCATATGAGCTCTTGATCTGCTGTAGATGAGAGGACAGGTCGCGATGAAGGGATTGTGTGTTGTGTAATTATAAATGATTACTGTCTTTATACCACCAGGCGTTCCATTTCTCTTGTCCTTTTGCTCAGCATCAGCAGCTGGTTGAAAGCCTTTTATGGCTTTTGAGGCCAAAAAAGAGCCTAATTCCACCAAATGGTGAGAAAAAGAAAAAAAAAAAGGAAAAGCTATCCAGTATAGATATTTCCATCGAGAGAAATGAAATATTAAACGTGTTCATTATACCCTCAATTTGCAGTTATTTCTCATTGCACACGGTCATTTTCCCATTTTCCCTGCTCTCTTATTGGCACGGCGCTCAGTGCCTTGAGAGAAATCTCTCTTTTATTATTTAAATCCATGCATGGGGGCTGAGCCAGGCGAATCATCTCACGTCTGCTGGCCTACTCCCTAATTCTGATTGGCAGCTTGATACACACTCAGCGGATGGAGACGGTGATAATGCCTGTGACAAATAAAAAAATATATCTCCTCCCTGTTATGTTTTTATTAGTAATGGAGAATATGGAGTTCACACACAATAAAAGTAGCCTTAGTAATTGGAAGTGGCAATGGGCTGTGTCCGTGAGTCTGTAGGGCTGTCAGCACAGCGATGTAAATTTCTTTGACATGTTTTTGTCTGGCTAAAACTTTAATGTCGTGGGTGTGACCAATCGGATGCAAATGTTGTTTTCATCCCTCGCTGATGAGATGACCTCTGCCATTTCCCTGGGGAAATCAAGCTTTTGGAAGTATTTGATGGCTGTAACTTCACAAAAACACACACACAAACTCACGTTTGTGGTTAAGAAAACACATCACATGTAAACTGACATACTATATCCACATGCCACACGTTGCACATACAGCAACGGGGTTGCAGATACAAATATACATGAACACATCCAAATGCGCATCTACACTTTATGCAGCTCAACCTTCTCACCTGCTCAATGATGCTCAGCTAATACATTCAACATGTGACTACACTGTATGCCTCCCTGTACTCAAACAGACACTTAATTCATTGGAAAGCACTCTTTCATGGCAACTATAATGGCTTTGAACGCCAAAGGTGGACACAGCAGTTGCTCTGTCGGCCTGTCATAACCTTTGACAGGATAAAGAGGCCACAGAGTCTCTGTAACTAACCCAGGCTCCGCTGCTTACTGGCATCCAAAGCCAAAACAGAGACACACACAGCACGTAATTTTCTGCGTATGGATTATTGTATGTGTGTGTGTATGTGTGTGTGTGTCATGCGGATAATGCTGCATGCGAAGGCCAGCTTTAATACCGGTCTGGAATAACGGGCTCTTTTGTACATTGTGAGGCAGCCGGCATCTGAGACCAATAAAATAGCAGCCCTTGGGTCACCGCTCGGAGGATGAAGGAAGAAGATATAATCATACACAGAGGACACAACACCTTTTTTGTGCTTTCTCCGCATATTTGGGTGCAAAGAGAGTACGGGTCCTTCATAAGTTTAATATTTTCACAGTGTGACCTTTTGTCACTAATAGAGTGGCTCGCCAATAAGCGTATATTGTATCTTGAGGGGGTGCAGCCATATTAGTGCGGCAATTGGCTGTAGGAGGAGGAGGAAGACTTGCTGTGGGAAGACACAACGTGTTGAGGTGGATGCAGACAGGAAACATGTGCGTGTGCGTGCTTAAGGCCGAAGATGAGTGCCTGTACGTGTGTGATTGTGTGTTGATATTTGAGACTGCACATGTGTTAGAGAGATGGTGTGTTGAACTTTTCTGTTTTGCAGTATACTTTATAATGACATTTGGAATGTCTCTGGAAAAATGGAGTCTAAGCCAGGGAGGTTGACAGTCAGAAACCACAAGCCAAAGTTAAGCCTCAGCGTTGCAGTGAACCATATGCTAAACTCATGTCATATCCAACTCTGAAGATCCAGCAGCGACTGACTAAAGCCATAAGATAAACACTGCAAAGAAAACAATTTGAGGCTTTTTTGGACAATTTGTTTGATAAAAGGCACAACTTTGTGGAGGGGAGCTGTACTCAATTTCTTTCTGTATATCTGCCATGTTGTCTTAGTGGCAATGATGTCTCATTATCTTATATTAGGCTTATGAGTAGATGTGCCCCTGACTGATGTTTTGCAGGTGGCGATATTCCTTGCAGCTTTCCTTGCAATGATGTAATGGAGCCCTGAATACCTCCACCCCTCATTCATAGCAGTAGTGTGATTGGCTGGCAGAAACTGTGGCTTTTACTGCTAGCACCTGTTGTGAGTGACTCCAGCAGTCCGAGGAAAGCACTTTATCCCCTGTCTCCCCAACAATCATTATAGTCAGCTTACTGGGTTGTTATAGGCCAACCTTAGCGCATTTGCACTGACTGCTAGATATCCTTGTGGGTGTATTCTTCATGTGCTTCTTGATGTTATTTTCTTCAACCTATTTCATCCCCCAGGTTGCAAAGACAACTTCTCTTTATTTAGGGCAGGCAATAATTAGAGCAGACGGGCTGTTTGATTTCCACCTTGATAACACCCTCAGAATGTTGTCAGAGATTGTAAACACATCCCCACTCTTAGTTTGGCTTCTTTCATTTGAATCATTTGTTCTTGTCGCTTTTTGAAAAGCGGGTTGTTGTGGTGTTTGTTCCTGTTACTGCTTGTGTGTGCGAGTCTCTTTTGACTTTATGTGTTATCAGCGTTCTTCTGTGGTCTTGTGCATTTCTTTTTTTTTTACATGTAGGCATGTGTGTCTGTGCATGTGTGCGTGTTGAATGAAGGTTAGGATTTTTGATCTTACTTGGGAGACGGGAGTTGCCCTGGGCTGTGAGGCTCATTAGGTATGTACTCCTCTGAATGTGAAAGTATTTGTTCAACCACATGACAAGAATACCTCTCTGCTGCAACAGATGTGCTGTAATTAGAGAGGGCTTAAGTTGTCTTAGAGCTGTGTGGAAAGTCGTCACCAGCTGATAAGTTTACAACGGTGCCCTACCCTTCCCTCATGCACACATGCGGACATGCGTGCGCACACACACACACACACACACACAAATACACATGGTCACTCAAACATCTGAAAATGAAGACGCTAGCCCACCCATGGTCAAGTGTTTCCCCTGCATTAAAATAAGAAAAAAGAAAACAAAGCAAGATTAAGTTAAAAGAAAGGAAAGTAGGGACATTTTTTTAGGTACGTCCTTTTTGTCTCAAAACGTGTAAGTGGTTAAGACCAGGAAGACTATGAAATGTTCCTTTCAAGTTAACAAAATTGTCCCTTGCAAAATTAAAATAAAACTGAGAAGAAACAAATGAATACCCCAAATTATTTTTATTTATTGCATTTTTTTCTTTCTCAAAAATCCACTAATGTATTTATACTTGGAATATTTCCTGTAGGTGGCTGCGGTGATATGTGAACCCAGCATTCAGGTTTTTGTCTCTGGAGATAAAGAGGGCAACTGATCAGAGCCATTATCCATTCTGTGGTGAATCATGAAGATAATGGCCTATCTGTCGGCATGCGGCATCCATAAAACCATTAACACCTTTTGTTATTCCCCTCCTGTTCTCCAAACATACTGGGCAGTTCAAAAAGGCAAACGAGGCAATCTGTTAGCTTCGCCTCGAGCATGCATTGCCCCTGATCCAAGCGTGTGCACACGCACACATGTACTATGTTAAAACATCAGTGATTTGTCCAGAGCTACCGTCTTGCATCCAGACCTAACTGAACTGTATTTGTGATTGAATGCAGGTAATAACTGTGAACCTGAAAGCATCTAAGACAACCGCTCGCAGCACATTAGATGTCCATTTCTTCAAGAAACTCAAAACCACTGAAATCCCTACATATGGTCTTGGCAATCAAATCTCAAAGTAATTGTTGCAGAAATGAAATGAAACTCTTGGGACTATTAAAAGTAATACAATTTGGATAAACTCCTTGCACTTTGTATCTGAAATGATCTTTTTTTTTTTTTTTTTACCACTTAACACTGTTTGAACCAGACTTCAGAGAGACTACATCATGGCCTGTGGCAGGGCTAATGAGGGCAGCATGGATGTGGGGTTGGGGTGGGGGGTAGCAGGGCCGAATGTCTCTCTGTATCCTTTTCATTTCAGTCATTTTTCATGTGTTCAACTGAGTGCAACTCATGGAGAGCCTGTCTACTTTGAGTTTCTGCAGAAAGGTTTATCCCCACTGATTCACACAAATGCACCTGAAGATACTTAACTAACATTACAAGTCTTTATTATCCTTTGAAGTTTTCAAACTGTCACGTTAGCATTGATGAAAGAGTCAGTATTGAGCATCTCTGAAACCCAGCCAGGAAACAGAGCTGAGGACGGCATATTTTCATCTATCTCCTTTTCTTTCTCTTCCCACTTGCCAATGTTCCTCCTCCACTTCCTCTGATAGCAGGAACTCCCAGTGGCTCTCTTCTTTGCCTCCCTTTTCTCTTTTCTTCTCTCGCTCTCTCTTTCTCTCCTGTCTGTTGCCTTTGGCAAATTGGCAAATTGTGTTTTACTAACGTGGGTACATGTGTTAAGTGGGGATCAATTGTTTGTTTAACAGGGTGCCTCTATTAGACTGGGAGGGTGTAATTAGTGGTGAGGCCTTTTCTTAATACAGGCTGCATCAGTAAGGCGGAGGGAGGAGTAAAGTCTGTCCAATCAATGCCAAATCTCAAGGAAGGATTGGCTGCAATTTGGTTTTGGGAAATTAAATTTATGATAAATCTCATCAGCAGGGTGGAGTGAAGTTGTCCTCAGTATCCTACTGTGCATCCTTGGTTCCTAGCCCGAAGCCAAAATCAAGCATCCATAATGAACTTGCACAGGGCCTGGATAAAAGCTCTGTAATGTCTGATTATTCCCATTGCTGTTCCCCTGGTCTGCTTTGTTCACATGAAATGGGCTCTTTGAAACACCTCATACTGACTGTGGGCTGTGGTCTCTACGCTTGCCAGATAGGCAGATCTGGAAGTCATGCCAAGAAATTGCACACAACAGAGAAACAAAGCAAAGTCTGCCCATACTCCCCCTTTCCTGTCTCCCTCTACTTAACAAATGTACAGAGCTATTACACATGAACAAGTCTTTAAAAAAAACAAACAAAAAAAAAAACACTATTTTGAAAATGAAGAAGTTAATTTGTGCAGGTGTGCACCATGTGGTCAAAATACAAACTATTACACTAAAATCTGCTTGAGACAAAGCAAATGACCCACAGAGTGATTATTCTATTCTATTTCTATTTTCACAACTGGATTTTGGTGATTTTGAAAAACTAATGAGGAACATGATGGATAACATTCAAAACAAAGAAAACTGACGAAAGCACACTTGGAATTATAGCATTTATTTATTTTCTTTATGTATGCAGGCTTTATTCTGTTTGTGTAAGTGTGTTTGTGTGTGTGTGTGTGTGTAACTCCAATTGCCTCAGGACAGACTAGAGCCTATTGGCAGCTCTGCTTGTATGACCATGTTCTTGTGGATGTGAAAAAAGGGAGACTTGTGGATAAAAGAACACCAGACCCTCATCGGTAGCAGGGGCTTTCTTACTGAAATGGTTTCCTCAAGTGAGTCAGAAATTAGTTTCTGGTAACTTCTCTACACCATAGACTTCCTTACTGTACAGTCTATTCATGCTTTCAGTCCTTTGAAATTATGGACAATTATGGACAAGTATTATATTATGGACAAGTAGTAAACTTTTGTTCTAACTGTTGGAAGTGCTTGCTTTGTTTGAGTATGCAGCAAATGCTGAGAGCAGAACTGAAACTGATACAGGCTGTCATTAGTAGAGTGAATGTTTTATTAGACCAAACAAATTAGACCCAAATCTCCCCCAAACAAAAAGATTTGCTTGAGCACAACACTGAAGATAATTGTATACTCCAAACAAAATCATATTTGGCGTGTTCTCATACTTCTGTCAAACCTGGTGCTGCAGGCAAAATGAGTAAACTCACCCCTGCCACCGCCTAAGCAGATACACCTCCAGAGCTTACTTTAAAACACAAATCTGTAAAACACGGATCCCACATCTAGATATGAAAGTTAAGAGAACCAAGTCTTCAAACTGTGATACTGTTGGTTTCTTAAATGCAGCCGTGTATGAAACTGACCCAAAAAAAACTGCAGATAGCTTAAGCTCTAAGAACTGAAACAGATTTCTTTGCTGTTGTACAAATGTCTACCACTCTAACACATTATACCAAATGCATCTTTTTTAAAATGTAATTCCAGCTCGAACCTCATAAATTCCCGTAAAAACAAGAAGAAGCCACTAATCTAAGGAAGGCCTGAAAAACACTTCTGCAAAGCCTAGATGAGTATGAATGCTGCCCGCTTAACCCTTATTTATGCTTCTGGGTAACTGCTACATATGTAGGCTACGTAGGGCCATTCTGCCTTCTCTGGCATTTATACTTCTCTGTCACTCTGTAATTACACCACCAACCACTAGGCTGCAGTGTGTGCAGCGCTGTAGCTTGCAGTGCCGAGTTTCATTTTGTTTTCTTTCTATATGTAGCTGAGAAATAGAAACAGAGCCAATAAAGTATATTTTACATGAGTTGGAGATGATAGATGTTGAGCATCAGTCATTTTTGTAGACATCGCAGCAAATTATCGCTTTTACTGACTTGAAAAAGACAAAGATGAAATACCATCTGCAAATTCAAAAATGAAAAAGAACAAATCTACCAATCACATTTCTTCAAGTCTGTGTCACTGCTACGTATAGTTACGTTTGAAGAGAGGAGCACGTCAGACTACTCCATAGCTTATGCCGTAACATTCATACCCATACAGTGTAGCTTTGACGCAACAGCACAAATCAGCCTTAACTACCTCCCAAGGTGGTACCGCTGCAGAACTAAGTGCCACACCACTCCACCTCCTGTGTCATTCACGTGGTTAAGTGGGGTGGAAAAAAGGTGCTACCGGGGCAAACTGGCTGTGTGAATGTGGCTCATCAAGGACTTGAAATGCTTCCTAAAACACTTGAATTTTGACGGCTAGGCCGAGATCTAATAAAACCACACTTTTAAGCTGCACAAAATATACTATAGGTAATAAACGAGCTTAATCCCCCTACAGAATCAGAGCCTACAGGTGAAACTGGGGAGGAGTTGGGAGTCTTATGTGTGGCAGCAAGCTGTGTGTCAGACACATCAGAAGGCATGAGAGGCTAGTACCTCTTAGCTCTTTAAATAGACCAATAAGTAGGTGGAGAGCAGGCGTAAAATGCTGCTCACCTGTCTGCCTGAGATCACTCCTGGTAGACGTCTTACTAAGAACACATCAACATGACTGTGTGGTTGGGAGTTTGCAATTGAAGCCTGAATCTTGTTCTGCGAAGCACAAAAAAAAGGGACAAATGCGTTCCTTTATTCCCCCAGAGCATTATATAAAATTAAGATATATGAAATGCTATATGATTATAAATAACAGTGTGTAAGTTTGGACTTTTAAGGTTCCACAAGAAATATATAGGAAACAATTAATTTTAAACATCTGTTGTTATGTAAGGCTGATTTATATTTATGAGTCAAAGCTATACCATAACTACAGCATGGATGTGAATGCTATGGTGTAGGTTACAACGCACCTCTCTTCAGATGTTAACTATGTGTCACTGCGACCTGGACCTCAAGAGTTGTGATTAGTAGATTTGTTCTCATTTTCAAGTCAGGTAGAACCATAGTTTGCTACAATGTCTGTCAAAACAACTGGTGTTCAATATTTAGCAGCTAAATTTACTTCATATTTGCTCCATTGCTACGTCTGAGCAACATATAGGAAGTTAACAAAAGGAAACTTAGCACTGTGAGCTACATTACTTCAGTAAAAATAAACCACACTGCCGCCTAGCAGTTGGTGGTGTAATTACAGAACGATACAGACAGCAACGCAGAAGTACAGTATAAATGACAACAATGGTGTAGGCTATGTGCATAACCTTGACGTACTTGCAATTCTTCTCCAACAAGCAACGTACCTGTGGATGCTCTTGTTGACTCACTGGACTCTTGGGTGGGGTGTAGTCAGAGTTTGCATGCTGTGCTTACTGGCAGCTGCAGTGTGGCAGCACACACAGTGCTGGGTGATTGACAGCCTCAGAAGCTGCATGCCAGCTGATCCTTTCTCCTACCACCACCATCCTGGCATTGGTGGCTGTTGTTGCCTCTGATTTCACATACTAGTTAAATGGTTGTGCCCATGCCAAGCTGCCTCGAATGACAACTAGCTAACAGACTGCTTGTTATGTTACCAAATCACTAGCAATAAAGGCTGTGTATGATTTATGCGTAGGTTATCATGTTACTCAAAAATCATTTACATTTAGCTCATTTAAATGTTATTCTATTTGACTTACTTAAAGGAGACAGATTAGTTGTGTACAGACATAGGGAAATGAAGATATGAATGTGAAGCCACAAAAGCTTCCCCTTTCAGAGCACAGGGCACTGAATGATATGAAAAACATAACAATGCATACAGATGAACGAGTGTTTGTGTATAAATTGTTCCCACAACTATTTATTTAAAAGAAAACTCGGCAAAAAAGAGGGAAAATGGCCATTTCTATTGCAAGCACTAAGCTAGTTTTACTTTCATCACATTTCCAATCTAAACAGCCGAGCCATTCTCCAACTAAGCAATAAGTGGCAGAGTGACATTCGAGAGGGGGCACCCCCTCTCATCTATTGTTGAGCCTTTTGAAGTCCCTTTTCAGGTCATTAAGCCCCATTTCCCATTCACAGAAAGCTTGTGTGGCGGCTGTTTGAGCACAACAATGGACCCTAATGACTTAACGCTTCTGTTTTCATTCTCCACCTCTCACCCCTCCCACCTCCTCTCCTCTACCTCTTTACCCACTTCTCCATTCGCCCTTACAACCGTCCCCTTCACCTCTTTAATGGTGGCTTGCACCCTTCATTTGCCTGCCCACAATTTTTATGGGGCATTGTAATGAGCTGCAGCTGTGGGCTAAAATCTGGGTGTAATGTTAACCCAGTCAGAGGAGTGTGACCCAGTGTGCATAGGTCAACACATTGTATTAGTACCAGTCCTTGGGTCTCAGAGGCTATACAGGATGGCAAGCCTTTTGAACAAACTCGTCTCTGTTTTGGCACAAAGTGCTACTTAATTGATCAAAAATGTACAATTTGGGTGAGGGTTAAGCAGTTTGGCTAAAGGATTAGAGGCTACTGGGGAAATCAAATACCTGTACTCGAGGCTTCAGTTAGGACATTAAAAAGACATTTGGTAAAATATAAATTATGGATTACTCTGAAACTATAGTTTTAAAATCTGTGTAAACATATTAGTCCAACTGAAACTGAACTAAACTGAACTGCTCATAGTTAGACCATTACACCCATTACATCCATTGTTTGTCATTATGGATCTGCTGGATGGATTATGGATTACTTTTAACCCTCGTGGTATTCTTTTGTAGTTACTATTTATAATTATTGTCATTTTCCATGCTTCTTTGACACTGAAAAAAGTTGCCAAATAAAATTTAATTGTAGTGGTTGCAATGGCAAATAAAGTGTCTTATGTTTTATGTCCACAGTTGTAAATTGAGCTTCTTCTACATGTATATGTTCAATCAGACTGAAATACACCAAACAATTCATCCTACAGGGTTCGATCCAGAGGTTTAAAAAAAAAAAAAAAAGATACTGATACGGAGAACAAAAAACTAACTAAAGCGTACGTTCATATGTTTAGTATATGACAAAATAAGTCAAATGTGATACTAACAAGCTAAACACAGTTGTATTGCCTCCTATCATGAGGGAGACTGACATACTTTAGTCAATAATTAAATGGCATAGTTCAGATACAACCACTAATGCTGTGCATGTTTGCATGGCATGGCGCAACACAACAAAAACTTTAAACTAGTTATATAAACATATGAAGGCATTTGGAGGGACGGAACTGTGTCTGAAGTAACCTTTTACCATTATTGGTCATTGTTCAATAATCATTATTAGTCCTATATACGTTTAGGAAAGCCAGGCTCCTGTAATGTATGTTCAAGAAACTGAAAATGGATAGGAGCGTTATTTAGACTTTGACTGAAAAAAAAGACGAGTGCTAAATGTTTTGCAAAGAAACGTATATGTGAAACACACACACACACTGTTGTTCACATAGGGTCAAATTGCACAAATGTAATCTTTTTCTGTTTGTATAATGTATAAAAACAAAGTGGAAAAAAGGTACATACATACATTACAGGATAATCATACCAGATATGAGTAATATATTTACTTATGACTTCTAATAGGTTCATCACTGAGGCCTTCCCCTAGCAGAGCTTCTCTTCTCCCTCCAGTACAAGTGGCAGGTAAAGCAGTAACATGAACTGAAAAAACAAAAGACACAAAGGCAATCGGCAAAATCAAACTGACCCCTGTCAGTCTCCCGTTCCTCAACTGGCGTAATCTTAATTGAATCAGCCTTATAGAGAGATGTTGACACTGAGAGATTGCACAAACCTGGGAGGCCTGGGTAGGCCAGTGAAAGTAGAGAGGGGCAAAATAAAAAAATAAAAGGAGGCCCCGCTTATTCATTAATGTGTCCTACGATGTCCCACCCCCAATTTCTCACTGTTTCAGGGAGATAGTGCTCCCTCATGACCCACTCCAACACACTCCTGACAGCCAATTTGATCACTCACAGTGGTCCACGGAGGACGCGTTCATTTCTCAGCTATGTCCAGTTAACACAACCACACAATGCACTGACACACAGAGCAACTTAGATGTCATCACTGCCACCATATGCTCTAGGACTGGCTTCCTTCTTCAGGTTACAACTGCAAAATAATGTAGAATATTTTTTAGTTAGCAGCATAATCAACTCTGGTTTCAGAAAAAAAAGACAAACAAAAGAACAGAGGTCTTGTCTACTGTTTGGGTTCACTGACATGTTTGTTTTTGTCAACATCGATTGGCTGAGTTTTCCCTTTGGGACTAATCCATCATGATGCTTTCCAATGTTTGGAGATTGGCACCCATAGCAGCATTTATATCCATTCTGCTTCATGAATAAAATCTTTTACACTTTTACTGAGAAAGTTGTTGGCATGCAACAATCCAATACAAGTCAAATTCATTCAGTTGTGACCATTTGATTTTTTTTTCTTTTGTCTCAAGTGCTGAATTTTTGCTTCATGAGCAGAGCATCATCAGTATTTTACTGACAATTATCATACAACATTTTTACACAGTCTCTCAGATACACTGTGAAACATACTTGCCACCTCTGTAGCTAAACTAATCCTTCTTTTAATGATTACTATTTTCAGTTAAAAAGTCCTACATTCCAGTAATTATATTTTTGACAATCTTATGGAACATATACAGGATCAGCCCAATTATGCCAGCGTCTAACAATGTTTCACTTCTGGGTTATAAGACATGAGCAGGCATAGTAAACATCAGAATAAAAGCTAGCAACAAGATTATACACTGTAGTGGCAATGTTTACTGTGCAATGAGAAGTGACAGAGTTAGGAAAAATCCTAGCTTGGCCACATCTGCATATGAATGGCAGGCTGCTCCATGCAGGTGGCATGTGATAAGAGTCCTAATCTAGATGAAAGACCCCAGTGCAGGCCTCCCTTATTAGCTGTGATGAAGCTGGAGTGCGCGTAGAATGCTAATACCCAGATTCCTCCCCTCAGATCTACCTTGGTTTCCATGACTGACTTTTAGTTTCACTATAATCAAACCATTGTAAACAAGGCAAGGGAACATTGCTGAACAATTCACATCAAAAAGTGAAATGGCCAGTACACGTAGAGCTGCAGGAAGAAGGGTTAACAAATGTAAGGCCAGCGTAGAGTGTGCCATTATTTGATCAGCCACGTCTCAGTCACCATGCAACACCCGCGTTTTGGACGTGAACAGAGACGCCAGAATCTGCCTTGGGGCAAATGTCATGCATTATGCATGGCCATTATTCATATAATTATTGATAACAGTATTCACAGTGCTTATTATTCATTCATTAATTATTGCAGTCATTAATGTGTTAAGCACATAAATACATTGCTGTGATTTTTTATGTGGACATACAGAGAACCACAAAAAAAGTTGAAGCAGGTGTATAAAATTCAGATATTAACCATAGCAGTCTTTTCTTGCTTAAATAAAATGTCATAATTCTTATTCTTACTTTGACTCTTGTCTTGGACCAAGAATGTTTAAATGTTGATTCTCGCGGGTGACATAACATTTGTTAATATACATGCATTTCTGCATTTTAGACCTGTAGCACAATCCAAAAAAATGGACCGGGGTGATGCTGGGCTAGTTATGAGGCTGGAAAAATAGTTATGCTAGTTAAGAAAGGAAATGTCAAGATGTGACTGATCATTATTTGGCTGAGTCTGACAGCAAAAAAGGGCAGAAGACCTCATGTCTAAAATGAAATGCATTAGAATATTATTTAAATATTGCAAACCATGACATATTACATGGTATATGCATACTTCTTCTGCAGTGCACAAAACCATTAAAATATTTGAGGAATCTGGAAGAATGTCTTTCAAAAACTGGCAAAGCTAAATGAAAAACAATTACAAGCAAGCAAACAAACAAACAAACAAAAACTAGTTACTCACCATAAGATGTGTTTGGAAGGAGAGTGAAACAAAACAATATCTGGAACATTTAACTGATTATGTCTGAATGTCTCATGCTGTGAGAATCAATGCCAACACATGTTGAAACCACTAACCACATCAATATTTTTGGAACATTTTACAGGAAATGAAATTAAGGTATGTAAAGAAATTAAATGTATAAGAAAAAGACACGAAATATTGATTCCATACTGTCTGCAATTAAAAATCAAAGTGATAAATTGTGTCTTATTTATTTATTTACAGTGCTAATATTGTACTAGCTTTTTCTGGTTTGAGGTCTGGAAATCCAACCCCAGTTTCAAAAGAAATGGAACACATAAACCCGTATTTTATTCCCAAATGGAGCATAAAGAACATATCAGATGCCATTTTACCATTTCATGTAAATATTAGCTCTATTTTGACTTTGACAGCAGCAGCCCAGCTCAAATAAGCTTAAACAGGGGCAACAAACAGCTGGAAAAGTAATTAGTCTGAATGAAACACAAATGGAGGAGCATTTAACAACTAATTACGCAACAGGTTAGCAACATGACTGGGTAGAAAAGGTGCATCTGTGATGTAAAGTGCAGCAGAGGTTAATTAATCTTATAAACTATATTGTGGAACAACTTCAGAAAAAAATGTTTCTCAAGGTAAAACAGCAAAGACTTTGAAGATCCCACCATTTACAATACATAATATCATCAAACAATTCAAACAATCAGGGAGATTATTTGTGTGCAATGGACAAGGCCAAAGGTGAAGACCGGATGTGTGTGATCTTTGGGCCCTCAGACAGCACTGCATTAAAAAACAGACATGATTTTCTACTGGACATCACTGCATGGACTCAGGAACACTTCCAGAAATCACTATCTACGAATGTGGCTCACTGTGCAAAATATAAATGCACAAGTTAAAGCTGCATCATGCAAAGATGAAGCCATGTGTGAATATGATTCAGAAACACTGCTGTCTTCTCAGGGCCAAAGCTCAATTAAAATGATCTGGATTGGCTCATCTTAAATTTTGAACTGGGTTTGTATTAATGCCAGTGAGCGATTTTAGACAAGATAGTAATTGACAGAGAAGCCTTTTTAGCATAAGCAAGGGAGGGGGGATGCATGCTCAGCAAAGTCATCAAATACAACCAACGACTAGTTTACTTAAAGCGTTTAGAGGATTTGGAGTCCCGGTGCTGTAAAGACAGCAGCCGAGTAGGAGTACATCCGTAGCGTAGGATGCAAGCAGAGCAGAAGCTGAAGAGTGCCCTGAAGCGCCTCTGATGCCAGGTAGGGTGTCTCCCCTACAATTTCTCACTTATTTTCCCTTCATTATTTTCATCTTATATTTTATTTAACATAGCACATACCAGCTTTTTTTTTTTTTACTTAAAACCATAAGCCACATTCTTACACTTTTAACGCATGCAGTGCATTCTTTTTCTAACAGACATGCTTGGAGACCAGTCATTACATCAGCGCTGAAGTGCAGTTCAGTATCTTGGCTAAGGATACTTGACATACTTTTACATGTAGACATTTGGAAGCTCAGGTCCAAACTGCAGACCTTCCAACTGGGAGACAACAGCTATACCTCGTGGGCCACAGTCGCCTCTGCTGGGCAGTGGCTTTTCAATTAATCACAGAGTTGGCAGTTCAATCCATAGCATTTCCACATGTCGAAGTGTCTTTGGGCAACACACTGATTACTGAGTTGCTCCCAATAGGCAAGTGATCACTTTACATGTAGCTGATACGTGAGTATGGAAAAGAAACGCACTTTTGCAGTACTTGCTAAAACCCTGCCACAGAAAAAAAGCTGTCACTGTCTTTTGGTTTGGTTAGTTATGTTGCCATTGACAACAGCACACAAATTTATTTTATTTCATTTCACTGTGTGGTTCTTCTGTCCTTTTTAGCTATGGTAACTTGATAGCATGTTCTGTGACAGATGACGCTGGGACATTAAATAGATGCAACCGTCTTCAGTTTCTCATTATCAATGCTTCTGATTAAGAATATTATCATGATTATTATTATGTTATATTATTATGCTATCCAGGAGTTTGTCTGTGTACAACCCATTCTCTTTCATATAATCCCAAGTCCATCTGCTGTTTATAATGTGAATATTTTGGACATTTGTGATCGTGAGTCTGCTGCCTCATAATGCACTACTCTTTGATATCTTTCATTAAATTATATATGTAAAACATTTATCATTTAGCTTCCTCTGCCTTGGGTCCAAGCTACACAACAACAAATGTTTTCATCACTCCTCAGTCAATTCCTGCAAAGCTGTGGCCAAAGTTAAAATGCATTTTACTGAATGCACTTTATGTTATATTTAAATGTATATCCTCCAGTTTGTGGAACAAATAAATAGGGACACCCTGGAATTCACAATGTAATTTGCTCTCACACTAATTCACTTAATATAAAATTTGTATTTCCAAAGCAGTGTCTTTGAGGTGTGTGAAGGTTGGTGACCTCTAATAATATGTTCCATTTTCATCCAACAGTTGGATGGGTTGTCGGTCCCTCACAGGGAACACAGAAACTGAAAGAGACAAGGGACATTAGACACTTTACATCAATTAAAATATGGCTTTTCTCTAACGTATTGAGTCACACTAACTACTGCCACAAAGCAGCCAAACCAGGAAGTGCACTTCAGCTGTATCACCTTAAAATCTTTAAATGGTATATTTTACAGCCTCTGGCTGGATCAGAGTTTTAATGTTAATCTGAGATAAAGATTCTCCTGGTTAAAAATAACGTATTTTCTGTTGCAACTGGACCCATCTATCTACATTAACTCTGGTGTGTTTATGTCTTCTCAGCTGATTAAAGTGATTTTCCTCCCTTCCAGAGCCACTTTGGGTGTGAAATGTCTCCCCAGTTCCCCAGAACTCTGCTTGACTTCTAGTTCCTGTGGTGACCCTCGATCTTGGAAAAGGTTCCTGCGGTTGCAGTGCAGGTTAAGTCAACTACATATATAGTGAATCAACATTATCACTCTGGAGTTCTTCTGCTCCAGCTGAAACACTAGCCCCTCTCAGGGCTGAGGCTTTCTGGGATGTTTCCAGTCTAGCCGCCAGCAAGGCTCATCCTGGGACTGCTGGAGCCAACACAGCGATCCAGTTACCTTTCTGTGTGTTGCATTACAAAAAGAGCACATTTGGTTCTGCTAATCAGCTGTAATGTTATTGCCATCGATAAAAGTGTGTGAAACATCATTCTTGAGAGATATTCCTCAAGTCATTTAGCCTGGTAATTGACTTTTAAAGCAGTCTGAGCTGAGGAGTGATACCACAGACCAGGTGGGGTGGATAGAAATATATCTATAATTTCTTTGTGTTGTGTTGATATGATGGTGCAAGAGATGAAGAGACAATGTTGATGGGAGGTGGCAACAGACTTTTTGCAGCTCCCCAAAATTAGAGGCATATACGCTCATTCATCCTGTTTCCCCCTGTGTTACTTAAAGCAGATAATGTGCAGAAAGCTTCTTTCCTGAGCTGAGGAGGCAGCATATTGATTTTGTCTTAGATGAGGTCTCTGAAACCTCATTTACTCCCGTTGTCATCATGGTTGAACATCATTGTCTGACAAGCTGCACTTCCCCCCATATCTACCTCTGACGGCCATCTTGGAAACTGTTGAGGGATGCTAATGTGTCTGAGCATTAGTGCTGTCCTCTTCCAGTAACGCTGTTGACAGAGCGCTTGCATGATAAGATGTATGAGGTCAGATAGTGTTGCTGCTGACTAACAATTGTGCTGTCTAAATAAAGCCCTGTGTTAGAGCCCTGATCTACTCTTACTGGGTTACAGTGCAAACACTGTGGAACGTCCCAGGTGGAGCTGCCATCTTGGCATGTGGGTCACAGTGAAACATAGCACTCCTATGCCCAGAGGTCCTTGGGTGTTTTATGAACTGCTATCAAAGACTGACTCAGTGCTGTGATTACTAGATACAGTATTCAGTGGCTGTGTAGGAATGAATAGCTATCAATGAAATTTATTTAAAAATCTGTATGGAGGAATTGAGACAGGACAAGTATTCAAACTTAAAAGGATCGGCTTTTTTCGTTTGTTTGTTTGGTTCGACTGGCACAGTCGAACCAAAACATGATACATTGAGAGACAGCGCTCGCTTGGCTCATGACACCACCCTGCTTTCATCAGCAAACAAAGCCTGAGTGACAACAAAAAGCATGTGAAGCAAACCTGCATTCTGATTCTGGCTCACACTTAAAGCACCTCAGAGCACATGACCTTAAAAGAATCTCACACAATTACTCTTCCCTCAGCCAGAGGGCAGAGATTTCTCTGTATACATAAATGGCAGTTGGGATTCTTTTTTATTAAATAGGGCAAAATTATGCACAGAGACGTGATTCTGTGTAATTAAACTAATTAAAGAACATCATTAATAAAATATCAGTGAAGCCAGCTGTTTTGCAGTGTGTGGTTGGGCCTGGGGATGTGTGGAAATGGGAGGGAGACAGACAGTGTGTTTTTAATATGTGCTTTTAAGGGATCCCTATGGTGAAGGTCTTCTCCGGGGACAGGGGCCCCTTTGTAACAGTCCCTGTGGAGACAACAAACAGCATCAGCAAACACCAAAAACATTTTTGAATGTTGAAGCTGTGTTCTGTGTTCCTTACAGATATTTATTTTAAGTTGTTACTCCCTGGGAAAGTGCAACGTGGGCAAGCTGTTGCCATGGCATCATAACACACATACCTTCATAGGTCCATGGTCAACTACTGACCTATTTATTCAAAATAAGTTTAGGCTTTTGATTCTTCATTAACTTATAAATAAAGCTTGTAAAAAAAGTTTAAATTTTTACTTATTTTGTTATTAATGATCTAATCAATTAGATAGTAAATAATCATATTGCTTATTCTTAAAAACAATTAAAAACAATCAATTTTAAAAAGAAGACAAAAAATAATAATTTTCATCTCTGAGCTCCTGGATTTTTTTTCCCAGATGCTTATGTACGTAGCGGTTTCACTAAAACAAACAAATTAGTTGTAACACTGACAACTGGAGGTATTCAAACTGGTTTTAGGCAGATTAATCCATGACATGATGGTACTCCGAACAGATAACTCAGACATCACATGGTTAACAAATGTTTTTTGTTTTTTTTTTGTCATTTCATGTGCACACAATCAGAATGGGTCTTTTCCAAGCCAATAAATGAGGGATTACTCTGGTGATGGTTGACATGCTGATAAAGGAAAGATGGAGTTAGTGAAACAGACCCCAATTAATAATGCATTTGTGTCTGACTGTCTGGCCCCAAGGACGGGGCTGCTGAAAAATGGAGGTCGTATATCCTCAAGTGGTCAGTGAGCCTGTGCACCACCCACCCACTTCAGAGTGTAGCTCTGCTTACTGCAAAGTGACACACTTGTACTTCCTGTGTAAGTGCAAAATTCAGCTATATTTTCACAAGACGATGCTCATACCTGCATGTAAAGTGTATCTATGCCTTTGTCTAACTTTTAGTTTAAATCAAACATGCAGACACACATGAGACTTGTCAAATGTGACAGTAAGTTTGCAACGTTGTGTCTGTATGTGTCTATGTGACGGATGGTCATGGAGGTGACCTCTCTTAAGAGCAGTCATTGGTGAGGGCCTTCCTGTGACCCATGGCCACTTAGGGACATTAATCACAGCCCTCTCCTTCATGCTTTTATCAGTCCTGCTGAAAGCTACTGTCCAGCCTCACCCCCACACGGCTCTTCATCACCACCCTGCTTCAACCATTCATAAGGCTCTCATCAACTTTGGACCACAGGTATCACTCCGTCACTACACATTTATCAGAGGCTGCCCTTATCAGCTAGCAGAGCCTGAATATGGAAATGGGATCCCTGCCACTGATAAGGACAGCCTGGATTATGCTGAGATCTCCTTCATCAGATAGCCACTGAGGAATGGTAACAGGCCGGAACATTCCACCATTGTTTTTGCAACCGGTGCTGATTGAAGAAGAGCTACAAGGAGGCCTGCAGGGGGATATTTGTATCACATGCATTTTTACATGCATTTTCAAAAGTGACTGAAAGAGCATCAATACAATTGAACATAGTTGCTTGGATTTTTCCCCTAATTGCTGCTTTTTATTATTACATATAAAGAAGCAGACGCCCCGCCCCCACCCCCACCCCACCCCTCCATATGCTCACACATAGTCCTGATGTTGTGCTACTAAGCCCAGAAATCACAAAAAAAACAAACAAAAAATAACAAAACAAAACAAAAAGAAAACAAGTTAATACCTCTTTGCATTCACACACACACATGCAAACATATATTTATATAACAAAAATCACTACTGGCAGACATTAAACATGCTTATTTTCCATTCATCTGAGTTCACACATACACAGACTATCAGAGAATTCTCTGACAGCATCTTATTGTACATGCATGATGATAAGCATGCACAAAGGCCTATAAACAAAACATTCTTTACCTAGTATGTGTTCAAACTAAAATAGGCCATTCCTAATTAGGACCTCATATCCTGAGCTGTTTCTTCAAAGACAGCCTCTCCTGTGCTAATCTGAGGCATCGCTTCATTATGAAATCTTCAAAGTCCCACCCAGCTGTCAAGCAAGCTTGTTGAGAAGGCCGTTATTAGTGTAGCTAGTATAGCGAGCACAAAGCCTGGTCTGTTGTTCTATGTGGCCCCCACCCTCACACAAACACAGACCCGGGTGAATACCTTGACCTAAGATGAGTTTGTCTGCCTCTGAAGTGCTCAGGTGTGTTGACTTGAGCACACTCCTTACAAAGGAGTATTGACACGACTCAGAGAGTTCCTGTGAAATCCCTTGCACAGAGAGAGAGCGGCCTGTCACAGTTTATCTTATCAGATGCATTATTAGCTGTGATTGGCAAAACTATCAAAAGAACATTAGCTGACAAAAAGGCCCTGTCAAGTACCCTCAATAAAGCACACCTCTATTGGCCGTTAAGTGATTTATATGAATATCTTAAAATGGCTTTTGGCTGGGCTTTGATAAGACACAGAGGCATGCCTGTGTGCAGGTGACATACTCAGCTGAGTCTGAACTCACGACTACGACGAGGGTGAGGATCAACAAGGGCTGCCACATTTCATAATAGGCTCATAGAACTCATGTTACAGACAACTGATGTCTGCTTTTAACACTTTGTGTGCAGGGTGCAACACTAGAACCTCTAACTCTCACTCTAACCTCTAACTTCTAATCGTGCATGATGTTTTTGCTCTCAAACATGCTTAACGCAGTAAAAGCCATGCCCATAACTGTCCACTAATATTTACCTTTTCTTTATTAAAACTAGATTCACTTTTTGTGGTCTTCAGCTTTCACCAGTCTCACAGCATAAAGTGGATGATGAACAAGTTTTACATGTATATATATATATATATATATATATATATATATATATATATATATATATATATATAGCGCGCGCATCCACCTCTATATATACCTGTATGTTCTCTGCTCCTCGTATGCTTTTTTTCTC